>JAIUZE010024328.1:0-15443 GCA_022085475.1 Heliosperma pusillum | reverse complement strand
TTTAAATAAAATTTCGGTCTTTCAATTTACGAGGTGAGTCGGAAAAGTCAACGAAAGTCCAAGTCGACTTAAAAGTCAAGAAAAGTCAAAGATGACTTAAAAGTCAAGAAAAGTTAAATGACGACTTAAAAGTCAAGAAAAGTCAATGACGACTTAAAAAGTCAAGAAAAGTCAAAGACGACTTAAAAGTCAAGAAAAGTCAAAGATGACTTAAAACGGGATTCTCATGAAATCTCACAGAAATTCCAAATACGAACTCAGAATTTCCAAATACGACTCGAAACAATAAATTCTATTTTAAAACTTACTTTGCTGAAAAGTATTAGTAAAACATTTTTAGTAGAAAAATTGGGTACTTTTCGGGTTGTTACAATTTATGCCAATACATGCACATACCTAAATGAATTGTATGCTGCGAGCATCACAAGCATATAACAAATCAATCCACATGAGTGTCATTGGATAGCCTACAAGAACATCAATAGGGTTCTCAAGGAGAACTAGGGATTCATTCTTGTATTTGGTAGAGAAAATTTGGATATGTCGTAAAGGTTACACAAACCCAAATTTCCAAACTTATAAGGATTTATCGAAATCCTAGGCGTACTTTTGTTATACAAGAAGCAAATAACTAAAAGAGTGATTGAAGAGTCAATCATTATAAGTTTTACAAATAGAGACCTAGTACATTATAATGAGGATAAGATGGCTTACAAGGAACTAATGGTAGATCTTTTCACCTAATACCTATCAGTTATAATGATAACAAGTAGGAGCATCTTTCAAGTTAAAGAGCCCAACACTAGATATAGATCTAGACATGTACGTAGATGAATTCATGTTATTAGGAATAACATTGGATGAAAGAAAAAAGCAATTCACAAGGTTGGAATAAATGAATACATGTTATATTCACTACCCAAGCCTTTATTGCATTTAATAAGATCGTCATGAATTGTCATGGACGAAATAAACTTTAGATTATATGATGTGAAGCAATAACATTGTGTTGATTGTTCATATATGATGATCACATTTATCGTTTGAGTTTCTAAAACTCGTTTTTGTGCTTTGTTATATTCAAATGGATTGTAGAGACATTTTTGAAACCCATTAAAGTGGACTGGATTAACATAGCATTGGCCCCTAGTTGCTTTTATGAGGTGACGTCTCCAAATGACTAGAGTGTGATGCGATTGATGGCAAGTTAAAGTGCCATATGGTCATAAGGGATGACCAATCGATCAAATAGACAGATTGTAAGGGACAATCTGTTGGGCAGTGACCGCTTATAGAGTTCTGGCAACTCTTGTAGAGTGGTCGTGGCTAGAGCTACTAGTATTCTTTCGGGTCATGATGAGCTGTGGCTATTCGAAGGGAATAATGCGATAGGAATTGTCCACCCCTTTTGTCAGGGTTGCTTTAAAATCTCAAGGCCACTCGAGGAGGAGTAAGCTGAAAATGCGTGGCCACGATCGGAAGGTATCTATGGTAGATAATTTCGGTCAGACAGTTACTCTCCAGATCAAGGAAACCACTCTTGATATGATCACATGCAAGTACGACCTGCAAGACACCTTGCATTGAGTGAGAGATTGTAATAGCACAAGAGAATTGGTGACGCACACTTCTCTCAGACAAGTGGAAGATTGTTGGAGCGAATGTCCTCAACAATAGTGCGATCACATAATTAAATCCAAATAATAAGAATACAAAGGGATGATGAATATTATAGTCAAATGGTCAACATAAATCGGTAACGATTGGCTCAATTGAGTTTGACGTTACTGTCGTATGACGGTGGTGATCAGTTGATCCCTTGAGGTCACACCTAAAGGACAATCCCCTAATCATGAAAGTTAATTAATTTTATAGCGATACAGATTAATTAATCCCTTAAATTGAACTAAGTTTATATTGTAAGTGAGAATTATATCTTATTGTAATATGATTAAATAAGATTCATTTTAATAATTTAATTGTTTTATTACTAAGAATGCATTATGTTTATGAAACATTTGAGATAAGCAAAATTGGTTGATTATAATTACAAATTGTTGTAGATTATATTAACCAAATATGAGATGACCCATTTCATTTACATGTAATTATAAAATATGACTTAAAATGTTAAGTATAATTTATTTGTTATGAAATTGCATTTAAATTAGTTAAATGTACATTTATAAACCAAATTATATGTTGCATGTTACATGTGACACATTGTATGATAATTGACATTTGACAAAGTTAAAATGGACACCTTATTATTAAAGAGGGTGTTTTTATTTAATTGTTAAAAAGAAACATCATCATAACCTAAAGGTATAGCCTTACATACCTAGTTTCTTGTGAAGAACAAAAGGAAAAGGCAACCCCCTTCCTCAAAGGGGTGTGCCGGCTCCATGGGTAGAAAAAGAGAAATGTTTTCTCTTTTTAAGACTCACATTATCTCATATATGTAGTGCACTAACTTATCTCTCAACTACACTACTTCTCACTCTAAAGTAATAAGCTTAAGAAGCATCTAATATCATATGTTCATAGATTACTAATTATATTACTAAGTGTAGTAATAGAGTGATTAGTAATATTTTAAGGGAGACTACTATATTATACTAGTGTAGTATTTTAGTAGTGATTAAGGAGTTGTCTTGGGTGCAACTTATTGGAGAGTTTCTAATTTGAAACTAGGAGTTCATCCTTTGATTTATAGATCAAGAACAAGAGTAGGAAGCAGTCCTATCTTGTGCCCAAAAATTCGTTCAAATCAATGCAAGAAAATGTTTCTTCTTATATTTGTTTTTAAATGTTATGCATGCATAAGGTCTAAATGGTTTAAGAGTAAAATATTAGTAAAATAATATTAGAAATGTCTAATATCGAGTTTATGAAACGTACAAGCGGTATCAAGAGCTTTGGTTGTTGCATGCATAATCGATTTATAGTTTTTTCGAGTTAATGTAACTTAAAGAAAACTAGTAATTTGTGTTTTATAAGATAAAATCACAAAGTTATTTGCATGTCAATATATTCTGGTCCTAATATAATTTTAGGTTATTTTGATGATTTATGGAAATTTATATTGCTCATAAATGATTTTTAGTGTTTTTATTACATTTTAATGAGTAAAATGATGTTTAAAATGGTAAAAATAGTTAGGCTTATCTTCCTACCGTGAAATATTTACACAATATCACACATACATTTTTCTTACTGTATGTAAAATTTCGTGTGAAGTAGACATGTATATCATGATTAATGATTTTTATATGATAAAATGATATAAATGAAGGTCAATTGGTTAAAAATACTTCCGCTTTGAATATGAACATTAAATTTAACATGTTTTCCAATGAATATCTTCTTATCATACAGGAAAATGTCAGACATATGTGATTTGTCTAGCATGATTTATGAATTTTTAATGTAAAAATGTCATAAATAGTGACTTATTTAGCAAATATAGCTAAAATAAATTTCATGTCATGAGAAAATTATTCCTGGTTTCTTAAATGTCCCATATTTCAGATCTAAATTTGAAAATTTAATATGATTAATTTTCACATGCTTTATGTATTTTATTTGATAAAATCGATAAAGCGCAACCAAGTTTTCTCAAAATCGATTGAAAATTTTTAACCTTGATTTTTGATATTTTGAGTGTCATGTAAATGTTCCAGAATGTACAAAAATTTAAAATTCAAATTTTTGAAATTATTGTAATTAAATTTGGATTTATTTGATTAAAATATGATTTTAAAGTCTAATTTTGAGCAATTATATAACAACAAGTTGAATTATTGTCAGAAAATTGAGTGATGACTAAATTTTGAGTCATAAATCAGTTGGGATAATTAACTTGGACTTAAATATGATTTAAGTATTGTTTGGTGATTTTAACAAATTATTATCACGCATTTCCGTAAAACCGGGTTATATACGATATAAACCGTATAATAGGGCGATTTGACATTTAAAATGAGTATGTTTTATACATATTATTATGCTGCATATTTATTATAAATGTCATATTTTGGTTTATGTAATTTGGAATTATGTAATTTATTCCTTGTATGACCTTAGTTTTAATCGATATTACCCGAAATGTAAGGGAATATTGATTCGGTTGTAACTTAATGTGATCTCGTATCACTTTTATTATATTATTTTATTTTACAAATGTATAATAGGAAATTATTTTAATTTTATTATATAATTTGTAATTATTTGTAATGCCGGAGTTTCCCAAAGACGGTGCCTTTCGGAAAGGAGTTCCGAGAGAGAGACGGTGACCTTGGGAGGCGTGCTTATGAAGTTCAAGGGACCAAAGGAGTTGGTTTTCAAAATTATAATAGATTATATGATTTTCTATTCTAGGAAAGACCATACTAGGAATTTTATTTTTATGCTTGCATTTTATTTAATATGTTTGCATGCATTGCCAAATCGCCATAACATGACATGCATATTTCATCGAGTATTCGACCGTGTCAATTAAAATTATCGTTAATTTATCAATTTAGTTCACTTAAACGAGATAGATAATAAATTGACATGACCTCTCATAATAAATAATTGAGATCAAGCCTTACCAAATGTAAAACTCATGAATCCCAATTTCGCAAGGAAGTAGGCTCGGCTCACCGAGGTGCTAAACTTGTTACGTTGGGTAAGTGGGGTAATAAAGGTTATTATTTCGAAATTTGGATTGAGCTCAACGGAAGTATTCGCGATCGTAGCCGCATGTGTTCTGGGCTTAAGATAAATATTAAAGTAGTATTATCGACCAAGAGTTCTAATGTAGAATCGATTAAAGAGTTAATCCACCGAATTATGTTAATGAGGGATGAATCGGCTCACCGTGCCCAAGTTGATATGAATTTGGATCTCGGAATCATTTATAATAGTTGGGTAGAGGTCACTATTTAAATGTTAAAACTTGTTTTAAATGTTTACATGTATTTAAAATGATAAATGTTGACATTTCCTTTATGTCTAAAATTTTTGTTAATATTGTTTATTCGCAATGGCAAATGCTAATTCATCCACCACCACCTTTGCTCCAACTCTCACGAATGTCTTATGGCTTCGATCCTTCATGGATCGATGCAAGTTAGAAAAGAATGGATGGAGCAAAGTTTGAAGATTGGGATGCGCAACTCCGTTTGGCCGCGCAGGGTGACGACAAACTTCGTTACCTTACCGAAGCCTTTCCCGAAACACCTAATGAAAGGTCAACCGCCGCCGCAAGGCAAGCCTATGAGGCTTACCTTTAAGAGTCCGCCGCGATCAAAAATGTTTTGATCTTCTCGATGGAGGCCGATCTCCAAAGGAGTGCCATAAAGATGAGCACGGCCTATGCGAGATATGCGAAGCTTGTGACCATGTTTTCAGAAGCTCCTAGGATCATTAAATATGAGACGGCTTTCGCGTTTTTCGACATGAACCTAAAAGAGGGCCAAAAGTTAGCCCTCATGTACTCAAACTGATTAAGCATGTTGAGACTCTTAAATTGCAAGGGGTGACCATTCCCGAACAACTCGTTATCGACCGAGTCTACATTCCTTGGGGAAAATAAAAGCAAAACATGAAAACATCTCTTCATGAATTGCACAAGATGCTTCTTGTAGAGTCTATTGATCGAATAAGAAAGAGGGGGGGGGGGGGGGGGGGAATTGAGTATTAAAAACTAGCCCCACTTTTTCGATTTATATGATATGTAATTAATTATTTGATCTTATGAATTAAAATCAACTAATTAATTAATCAAATTAAGCGCAAGTAACGAAATAACGAAAAGTAAAGAGAGTAGAGAGAGGCACACGGATTTTGAAGTGGTTCAGTTTCACACGTTGAAACCTACGTCCACTATTCTCGATTAATAATTCTTAGTACCTTTATACGGATTACAAAAATTATCAACCCACTCGTATAATCAACACTATGATTATAACTCAAGGTGAGTATCGCTAAATACTCTATACTATCTTACGCTAATAAGAAAGTACAATATAACTCACACAGATTCCCGTTAAAGAATTGTAAGATTATAATGATGTACTATTATCCAATAACGTATTTCACTCAAGCGATTGATAATAATTGATGCACGACTCTTTTGAAAAACAGACTCTAAAAATAATAAATATTTGTCTCAAAGGTTTGCTTTAAAACGATTTTGGAAAATAATCACAAGTATGTATGTATCGTGATGTTCGTGTGATTTTCGTGTATTCCAAGTATGAGATGTGAAGGAGTATTTATAGTAATAGAAGCATAGTAGATCTAAAACCCTAGCTTAATATTTAAGAAAGATATTTATCTTTAATATCATAAAATAATATTTGCTTTATCTTTTAGAAATATCTTTATCTGAAAATATTATTTGGTTTATCTTTTAGAAATATATTTATCTTTAATATCTCAAAATATTGTTGTAAAGATATAGTAGAATCTTAGATTAAGGTAAATAAGGAAAACAACCTATGGAGGCCAAAATACCCTAGCTACACGAAACCCTAGGAGGCACACAACCCTAGGTGACACAATCCCTTGGTTTACACGAAACCCTAGGTGGCTCAAACCCTAGGTGGGCTTATTAGGTTAACAACAAATTGAGATAGAATATATTAGAAACCCTAGGTAGCATGACAACCCATAAGTTGTATTACTAACCAATAGAATCTCATAAATATATTCTCGATTACAACTTTTGATAAATAAAAAAATACTCTTTCACTTTTCAAAACATTTAAAACATTTTATTTCCAAAATCATGCATCGACATTTATCATCGAAAGTTATAAGCTATAACTTTAAACTTAAAATCTCTCGAATGGAATAGTTACCGAATGACGACCTATACTATCTAATCTTCACAAAGATCTTTAGTATACGGATCATCTCTTCATCTTGATCACAAAGACCCTCCATCTTGAGTCTTGTGTTATTTGAGGTAGATCTTGCTTGAAACGATTTTCTTTAAAGTTATGTTTGGGTAGCTATTGTGACGACCCTCGCGAATGCGGAAATAAAACATAACAAGCATGTGATTTATATAGCGGAAAATACGGTGTTTTTAAAACTTTTTACATGCAAATAGAAAATACGAGGAATGTCAAATAATTACAAACTAAAATAGAATATACTACAAAGAGACGAAGTCTCTCAAAATGTTATCCAATATCAAAGTGATTAGCAGACTAGCTAAAGAACGTCTAGAGGTGATTCATCCAGGCCAACGCCCGCTAGCTCACACCCGAACCCAAAATACCACAAGCAAAAAGCCATCCTATCAAGCAACCTGTTCATCCATGAAAAACAAGAACGCCACAGTAAGTGGGGAGTAACTCCGGGTTCTCCCAGCCATATCACATTAAACGTACATAAACGGAAATACAAAATTAGAAGCATGCATATATAGATATACATGTGAATACGAGAAAGATAAATAGGCAATTCAATATATAAGCATATCGATACATGAAGTACAAAGCCGTAACCATCATATGATAGATAGACTCGGGGATGACACTCTTAGGCAACCATACGCTCACTAGGGCTTGCATCTCACCGTTAGCGGCATAAGTTTGATAAGATTGAGACTCGACAAACAAACCATGCCAAGTCATCCAAAGATCACAATTAATCAATCATATAACCATCCATTCAAACGTACAATACGTCGACGACATCTCTCACGGTAAATGACACGCACTAGCACCGTGTACATGCAAGTATGATTAAAAGGCATCCACGGGATAAAACATTGCCCTGAATGCATACACGATTCAATACATTTTGTATATGTAGACTAAGTTCCTCATGGTAGAATGACGATCATAATACGGTCCTAGTCTAAATCTGGCCAGACTCTCGAAATCACATTTTCCGATTCGACATGCGATAAACATTTCGCATCCAAGACTCGGTCAATCATAGACGCCGAGTACCCCAAATTCGGTCAACCTTCACGAAAGAGGCGGAAAAGAGCACAAGCCTCATAACAAGCGGTACGCTACATGCAATGGCACCACCTCGCAAGTATACAACATTTGACGGCCGGGTCGATCAACGCAAAGCGTTCGCCTCCCAACAACGTCGCCATATGCCCACCAACACATGCAATCAAGCAGTAAGGATACACTCCCCGTTCCGACATTCCAGCCTTAAGAACGTGGAGGTAGCCAAAGGAATGAGAGTACAAAGCACATAGAAAATTAGTGCTCAAACCGTAACATTTGTAAAACCGACTCAAAGGGGGACATATAAAAAACCGTCACAAAACATGCGATACAAGCGAATGGAATATCATATATTAGAAACATTAATATTTAAAGTCAACTTTTAGAGTCAAACCCGGAAGTCAACAAATGTCAAAGTCAAACCCGAGACCCGAGACCCAAACCCGACAATTGGAGTGGGCTACAAACAAATCATCAATGCAAGAAGACCAAGTCCAAAGGGTCAAGGAAAGTCAAGGCGGGACTAGAATTCAAAGGGTCAACGAAAGTCAAGGCGCTCAACCAAGGGAAAAACTGGCAGCATGAAGCGCTGCCAGTGCCAGGGAACGCTGCCAGCGTTCACACGACGCTGCCAGCGTCCAGGTCTCAGGCACGCGTTCATTCATTCTCCGTCTTGTCATCAACATACAACAATCATCATTTATCATAACAAATCATCAATTCTCATATCAATTATCAACTAACAACAACCATCATCAACAACACAATTCCTATGATTACTAACCTTATTCTAAATACGATTTCTAACATATAAAACACATTAAAACACGTAAATGATATCGAGTAATCCTTCAGCGTTACCTTTTCGCGTCTTCAATCCGCGTCGATGTCCTCTTCTATCAAGAAGTAGTCTTTGTCGGGGTCTTGGAGGTCACCACCTACAATTAGATAATAAAAGATGAATATAATTCACCTTTGAGAAAGACGGAAAAATTGAAAAGCGAGAAAGACGGTAATTTTATTACCAATACGGATAGAGGACGATGAGAGGGAAAGAATAAGACGAACTTTAGTGAATTTGAGCGAGAAACGAAGGAGTAGATTCGATATTAAATTTGAGCAAATATGGAGGTTAGGGTTTTTGGTGTTTACTTGGTGTGGAAGAAGAAGATTGAATGTGAGGGTGAGTTAGGGTTAAGGGAGTATGAGGGAGTAAGAGGAAAAGTTCATGGAAAAAGCCCATAACGTCTTAGGACGTAACTTACTCGAAATCTCGCGTAAAGTCCGAAAACGAACTCGGAAATTCTAAACTAGACACGGGAAATTTAATTCTAAACTAAAACTAAATTTCGCTGAAAAGTATCCGTAAAATATTTTTACTATAAAAAATAGGGTACATTTGCGGGTGTTACAGGTATAACTTCCATGTAAGATTTCAAAGTTATTCCTGAAATTGTTATAACTTTGTCTCACTGAACTTGTCAAAGTTATGCCTGAAATTCTTATAACTTTGATCTTTCTTCTCATAATTGTTACTAGCTATAATAAGATTAAATCACACAATTACATGCATATGATATATTCAAGTAAAGCACATTATCAAGTAAGCACATGTCATTATCAAAACTATAAAATTGGTCCAATAAATTCCCCCTTTTTGATGATGACAAGTCTCTTATGATTTCTCTTAACATTGGGACTAAGTATGGTTCCCCCTCAACAAAACACTCTGAAGTTATAGCAACTTTGATCACAAGAACATAACAACTTAGCCAAAGTTATAACTTGAAAGACTTTAAGAGAGAACGAGTCTTGACAAGGAGCAAGCTTAAGCAAAGACTCAAATCATATCATTTCTTCCCCCTCTTGGCATCATTGAAAAGACAAGAACAAGGATATAAAATGACTAGAATAACATACTCCAAGGCAAGAAATAGATATGCAAAATACAAAATATTAAACGATATATAACACGCAAAATCAAATATGAAATGTCAATAAAAACTACAAACCACAAGAAATATTGTTAGTGCCAAATGGGCCGAATAGGATAGGATAAAGCCAAAATGGGCCGAATTGATAAGTAGCTTAAGAAACAAACAAGCTAGGATAAGAAGATCAAGGCAAATTGGGTTGGCGAATGATGTTGGGATCAATGTAATCGGGTCGGGTACGGTACTCAAGAGTAGAAAGGCGATCAAGGCACGTCGACACATGATTAGCTTGGGCGGTGAGGCATACATCGAAGTTCCGAACCTTCAACGAAAGAGCCTCCGTCGCATCATGAATAGTGTGCATGCCCTCACGCATCCCCGAACCACTCTTCACCAATGCACCTCCTTGGCTAACCAAGAATTGCATCCGATCCCGTTGCCTAAACATCTCTTGTCGAATATCGACAACATTCCTCTCTAATTTGGCTAGGCAACCATCAACTCTCGTCATCCAAGACCGCAACTCACCACTCACACCTGACCCACCATGGTCACGGGTGGTGCTAGTGGTCCCCATTGCCACGGTTTGGACAACCGTGTCCACCACCGCATCAATTTTCTTATCTTGCGCATCAAGGCGCTCCATTACTTTACCCATAAACACATCCAACTTAGATTCAAGCCCCGAAAAATCAGCCACTACCGGCTTCAAACCGACCGAACCACCCTTTGTTATAAACAACAATTCCACACCACAAGCCTCCAATTTCATAAATTTCAAAAACGTATCACACATATCATCCTTTAAGGTAACACCATAACTATCCAAATCAACAACCCCTTTCGACTCAAGTAGCCGAGACACCCACATCCCATATGGTAAATCAAGGGTCGAATAAATTTTGTCCTCGGTTACCGAAAAAGCAGTTTGAGAAATTCTAGAAAACACAAGGAAAGCAAGATTGACCCGGTTACCTTCCAACCAATTTTTCACAACCATCATCTCATAGCAAGAAATTTTATCCCGTCCTCCCCGACGCGGAACAACCGTATTCCACAAAAAATTCAACATAAATTTCAATTTTGGGGGCACATTCCCCGCCAACACACAACTAGATAAAGTAGCCCCATCATCAAAATACCGCTTCACCTCCAACTTAGCCGGGTCCGACAGTTCGTCCCATGACGTACTCGGGTCAATTTTGATTCCATCATCAGGAACCAAAAACAGAGTACAAAAATCAGTCATGGTGACCGAAACTGGTCGGCCATTAACAATGGCTTTCAAAACTCCAGAAGTTACAGAAACAGAAGCGTAAAACTGAATTATCTCAATAGGATAAACTGGACCCGAAAACCTTGACACGTTTTCCCATTCTTGAAAATTCAGAAAGTCGTTAACAAATCCCAAAGCCTCATATTTTTCACACCATGCTTTCGGAAAGCTACGACCTCCATGAATATCGTACTTAGCAACCCGGTTAACTAACTTGCGTTCATCTTTTGTTAAACGAAGCTTGTCAAGCCCGGATGCCGTCTCTTGAGGCAAAAAATCTCGGAACAGTGTCCGTGGGTTCTCCTCAGGAACCGGGACAACGGAATCCGTACGCGTTTCTTCTTGAACTCTAGTCTTCCCCTTATTTAATCTTTGTCTCTTAGTACCCTCAAGAACCAAACCCGACTCATTTTGGGTCAAATTTGGTGTTTGTTGTTTTGGGTTAGTAGAGAGATTGTTGGGAATGCTAGGTTTTGGAAGTTTGGAGCTTGGGGTTTTGGTATTATTTGATCTTGTGGAAGCCATTGTTGAAGCTTGTAGGTGTTGGGTTAAGATTTTTTTTTATTGTTATTGTTGTTTGAGCCGTGAGGAAGGAGAGAAAGAGAGAAAATTGGTGAAGGTTTTGATGGTGATGTGTATTGATAGTGATAGGAATAGGTAATTATGAAAAGTAGTATTGGGTTTTGGGTTTTTGTACTTGACACATGTGAGTGCCGGCTCTAGAGTCCTATTTCCCCCTTTTTTTTTTTTGAATTTGGGTAGGAAAAGGAATCTAAGGTAATTAATTTGGAGATATGGTAAGGATAGGAATAGGTAAATAAAAAGATATGGTAATGTAGTTTGTGTTGAAAATTTTCGGCCAAATAGGATACTTGGGTAGAATGTTGGTTCAATTAGGAAAGTGAATAAGATAGGTTTTCGGCAAATATGTGGTTCATAATTCAATTTCCATAAAATACTTATTATGCAAGATACTCACGTAAAATACATAATATTAAACACAAATATACTAGCAATGAAATATGCGGACACAGTCATACAATCTCGTCTTATTCTATCCAGTCACGCAGGTTCACAAAATAAATATGACAAATTTAATTGCTACTGATTAAACCAATTTCCATCCGCAAAATCTCAAAACGTCTTCTTGCTAACGCCTTTGTTTAAATGTCAGCTCATTGATTTTCAATACTACAAAATTCGAGTTTAATGTTACCCTTTTCTACATGGTCACGTAAAAAAATGATGTCTAATGTCTATATGCTTAGTACGAGAATGTTGAGCTGGGTTTTTAGAAATAACAATAGCACTCGTATTATCACAGAAAACAGGCATACAACCAACATTAACATCATAATCACATAGTTGTTGCTTTAACCAAAGTAGTTGAGAACATACCAGTCCTGCAGCGATATATTCAGCTTCTGCAGTAGATAATGCAACCGAATTTTGCTTCTTTGAGCCCCAAGTAATTATGCAAGGTCCAACAAACGTAGCAAATCCAGAGGTACTTTTTCTATCTAAGGAACATCCTGCATAATCTGCATCTGAATATCCTACTAGATCGAAATTACACTCAAGTGAATACCACAAATATAAATTAGATGTACCAATTAAATATCTCAAGATACGTTTAACTGCAATCATATGTGACTCTTTAGGACATGATTGAAATCGAGCACAGACACATACGCTGAACATAATGTCAGGTCTACATGCAGTTAAATATAATAAAGAACCAATCATACCTCGATATGTAGTCTCATCTACAGACTTACCATTTTCGTCTAAGGTCAACTTTTTGTTAGTTACCATAGGTGTGTCCATTGGATGAGCGTTCTCCATACCAAATTTTCTGATTAGCTCCTTGACATATTTTTGTTGGTGAATCTTTATTCCTTCCTTAGTTTGTTGAATTTGCAATCCTAGGAAGAATTTCAATTCTCCCATCATGCTTATTTCAAATTCTGAGGTCATTAGATCTGAAAAATACTTGCACAAGTTTTTGTTAGTAGAACCAAAAATAATATCCTCTACATAAATTTGAGCGGCAAGTAAATCAGAACCCTCGGATTTTAGAAATAGGAATTTGTCGACATACCCTCTTTTAAAATTGTTTTGCAATAAAAATGTTGACAGTCTGTCGTACCAAGCCCTAGACGCTTGTTTCAAACCATATAAAGCTTTATCGAGTTTGAAAACATGGTTTTGAAACTTGATGTTCAAAAATCCGGGAGGTTGTTCAACAAAAACCTCTTCTTCCAAATAACCATTAAGAAACGCAGTCTTAACGTCCATTTGGAACAGTTTCATTACTTTATGACCTGCGAAGGCGATGAGCAAGCGAATAGCTTCAAGTCTTGCTTCAGGTGCGAATGTCTCGTCTTAATCAATCCCTTCTTGTTGATTATAACCTTGAACGACCAATTGAGCCTTATTACGAACTATAACTCTTGAGTCGTCCAATTTATTTCTGAATACCCATCGAGTACCAATCACAGTTCGATTTGAAGGTCGTGGCACTAGGTGCCAGACTTTATTACGTTCAAACTGTTGAAGCTCTTCTTGCATTGCTACAATCCAATCGGATTCTGCAAGTGCTTCTTTGATGTTGGTAGGCTCTATGGTAGACAAAAATGAATAGAATGAACAAAAGTTATTCAAAGTTTGTCTTGTTTGAACTCCCTTATTCAAACTTCCTAGGATACTATCCATAGGATGAGAACTCTTATATTTCCATTTATTAGAGTTCCTAGGCTTATTAACATCTGATGAACTCTCACTTTCCTCAAATGATTCAGAATCAAGATTGGTTCCCCCTGAGTTGGACTCTGGGGTTATAGCCAAAGTTGGTACAACTTCAGTTACAACATCTTGATATGAGTTCAAAGTTATAGCATCATCAGCTATAACT
The DNA here is from genome assembly GCA_022085475.1 of Heliosperma pusillum. Lineage (NCBI taxonomy): Eukaryota > Viridiplantae > Streptophyta > Magnoliopsida > Caryophyllales > Caryophyllaceae > Heliosperma > Heliosperma pusillum. The sequence continues at coordinate 1,352 of JAIUZE010024328.1, read as the reverse complement.
TCGGTTTCATTTTCCTTGTTTTGAGAAGAGACATTCGTATCATCAACAATTGTCTCAGTTCTCTTTTCAAGGTCATTTCCGGATTTATCAAGTTCATCATTGATTCCTTCAATAACTTCTTCATTGATTTCTGGCTCGTCTTCCCTTGAAAGGCGAAAGTCTGGATCATTCATGTCTTCTTCTTCATTCTGTTCAACTTGTTCAGGCACATTATCTTCATCAAATACAACATGAACACTTTCTTCTATGCACAAAGTTCTTTTGTTAAAAACTTTAAAGCTTTACTATGATTAGAATAACCAACAAACACAGCTTCGTCACTTCGTGGATCAAATTTGCTCAAATTACTTTTTTCATTATTATGGACAAAACATTTACTCCCGAAGCAACGAAGGTGAGCTATATTGGGTTTTCTCCCTCTTAAAAGTTCATAGGGAGTCTTTTTGAGAATAGGTCTAATCATAGCTCTATTGTGCACATAGCATGCAGTACTAATGGCTTCGGCCCAAAAGTTCTTAGGAAGGCCACTACACAAAAGCATAGTGCGGGCCATGTCCTCTAATGTTCGATTCATACGTTCCACGACACCATTTTGTTGTGGGGTTCGTGGTGCAGAAAAGTTATGTCCTACACCATTCTCCCTACAATATTCTATAAAGGCTTGATTATCAAATTTGGTACCATGATCCGTACGAATGGAAACTAACTTTTTATCATATTTGTTTTGGGCGAGCTTCATTAGTACCACAAACTCATCGAAAGTTTCATCTTTAGTAAATAGAAAGATAGGCCATACATACCTTGAGTAGTCGTCGACTAGGACGAATACGTACCTTGATCCACCGCGGCGTCTGACTTTCATAGGTCCTCACAAATCCATGTGTACCAACTCAAGTGGACGCTCTGTACTTACTGAAAGTCCATAGACCTTAATTAGACTCCTCTAATTAGTTGCTAAATTACTTGTTAATTTAGTATTTAATGATCTATGTAACATGCATGCAAATATAAAGACATTTATATAAAAAACGAAATTTTCTCACATTGATATGGAAAATATAAGGGCAAAACAAGAACTCCTTCTTGTTGTTCTTGAGCTACAAATATGGATGAACACAAGTAATCTCCAAAGTAGAAGATCTCCTCTAAATTGCACCAAGATGAACCCAAATAATCTACCCTTATTATTAAGTAGATAATAAGATAGATATTATGTAACAACCCGAAAAGTACCCTATTTTTCTAGGGAAAATATTTTACGGATACTTTTCAGCAGATTTAAGTTTTAATTTAGAATTTATTGTTTCGAGTCGAATTTGGAATTTCTGGGTTCGTATTTGGAATTTCCGCGA
>JAIUZE010024326.1:0-14150 GCA_022085475.1 Heliosperma pusillum | reverse complement strand
CCTTCCAAATGGCACCCGTCTTGGAGGAGTCACCGGTCTTCATAAAAATAATTACAAAATATACAAATATACAAATTTTTTATTATACATTTATACTATAAAATAAAATTATGAAATTATACAAACCGGCGATACGAGATCGCAATAAAATTACAACCAAAACGTTATTCCCTTACATTACGGGTAATAACGATAAAAATAACTAGGCCATACTAGGTACAAACTTTGCATAAATTATTAAATAAATGCCATTCATTCATTCAAACATAAATAAAATAAATTGCTGCAAAATTCATGCCAAAATCGTCCTAAGTTCAATTCATGCTCATTGTAGCTCGATTTTTCCGGGATTTATTGATTTTTAACCATTAAAAATCACTATCAACTTTTAAATCTCGTTTAAATTCAAACTGATTAACTAAACTGATTTACAACTCAAAATTAGTCACTACTAATTTTGTTGGTCATTAATTAGATCGATTTGATTTCATTTGCTAAATATTACGGTTTAATCATAACGATTATGAAATAAAACCAAAATAAAATATAAACATCATAAAATTTGAAACCAAAACTTTTGTACATTCTGGAACAATTCCAGGAACTATAAAAATAAAAAAACATTTGCTCAAAAAATTTAAATTAATTTTATGAACAAATAGCTTTGTATTTAATGGTTTTATCAAATAAAAACATTAGATATAGTAAAACAGTGAAACAAATTATGAAATTTCACCAAGAGTATCAACATCAGAATTTTAAATGTACAAAAAATTTTCAAGACCAGAAAAGGACGTTTAAATTTTATGAACATTATAATCTCTTATTATCGACTTTTATCGTATAAAAATCAATGAACATGCAATACATAAGTAAAATTCACGAAATTTTACATACAATATTTAAGAAATGCATGTGAGATCATATTAAAATTTCATGGCCAGAATCAACATGAAAATGTTTTTAGTTAACTTTTAACTCATAAAATGCATGTTAACTCGGTTTAAACGCCAAAAGTCAAAATAAATAGCAAATAATCCCTAAAATCACGAAATTTGACCACAAACATTTTGAGGTTAGTAGGTATACTTGCACAAAAAAATTTCGTCAGAATCGTATTTTAACTCAAAATCTTTGATTTATTAGTTATCTTATAACTTTAATAAAAATGTCCAAAATGAACATGCATGCTACAAGCTAGCTCTGATACCAATTGAAAGTCCATAGACCTTAATTAGACTCCTCTAATTATTTACTAAATTACTTTTTAATTTAGTTTATAATGATCTATGTAACATGCATGCAAATATAAAGACATTTACATAAAAGAAGAAATTTCCTCACATTGATATGGAAATTATATGGGCACAACAAGAACTCCTTCTTGTTGTTCTTGAGCTATAAATATGGATGAACACAAGAAATCTCCAAACTAGAAGACCTCCTTCAAGTTGCACCAAGATGACACCAAATAATCTACCCTTATTATTAACTAGATAATAAGATAGATATAATACTACTAATATTATGACTATATTACTACACTAGTAATACTTAGTAAATATTAGTATATGAGAGTTTCAGTGAGAAGAAGGATTTTAGAAAGAAGTATGACAATTGCACAAAATCAAGTAATGAAAAATGAACAACCAATGTTCATTGTCTAGCCACTTTGGCCGGATGATCTAGTCCTTAAAAGGACTCTTATTTTGTTTGATTTGTTCACATGCATTTGAGTGGAGTGTTGTAGAAAAGATGATGATTGTTTATACTTGTTATGTCACTTTCAATAAGTAACTAAAGAGTAAAAACAAGAACAAAATCATCACCATTTAACTACTACCATAACCGGCCATCATGTACCTAGTTTGGTCCATTTTGATTTTTGATATTTGTCTCACAAATACTTATTGATCATATGGTTAATTATCTTGTATAATTAAGTGTTAACTTGATCATATAACAATTATATGACTCAATTAAATAAATAATATGTACTTAACATTTTAAGTAATATTTTACCATTATATCAATATATAATGGGTCCCACAATGCTTAGTTAATTTAGTTTACAACTCCTTGTAAATATAATTAACTAATTACCTCTATCTCAAAACCTCAACTACTTTAGTAATTTAACGATTAATTACTAAGTTAAATCTTATTTAATCGTATTAAAATAAGATATAAATTTATTAGTCAATTATCGCATAATGGAAAAATAAGCTTAATCGAATTTGAGTTCTTAACTCAATTTCTAACAATTAACTCTCGTACATATCGAATATATGTAATGTACTAATTAACTGTATCGTATACAAATAATTAGTTACTATTTGGATTTCATCCTTTAGGTGTGACCGAAAGGGATCAGTTGATCCCCGCCGTCAAACGACAATAACGTCAAACTCTAGTTAGCCAACCGTTATTGATTTACGTTAATCAACTGACTAATCATATATATAGTCAATAATTATCCCAATTATATTCTATAACAAGATTTATCATGTAGCGCACTTTTGTGGAGGACACCTACTCCAACAACTACCCTATCACTAGACTTGGCCGTGAACAATGTTTGTCCAATCTACAACATCAAGTACGCCCTCAACGACTCATCATGGCGACCCGTCTCCACAACCTCCCTCAACTTCTGAGTCGACAACCCACCACTCCTATAATATGGTTGCTCGACATCCTCAACTGCCAGCCCAAATAAGGTAGCCACCTTCTCCCTCAAGCCCGTATCCTCCCTCCTGCTACCCTCCTTCTGCTCCACCATACCCTCCACAAAAACCCTTGTGCCACTCACCTTTATCCCAAGAATACGTTGAACATCATGTAGTAATATAGTGATCTCTCCAAAAGGCATATGGAAACTGTTAGTATCAGGCTGCCACCTCTTTACAAATGAACTACATAGATTTTCATCTATGTCGGTGGTCACACAACTACTCAAAACACCAAGCCCACCCTCACTGACTCTCCGGCCAACCAGCTCCGGCACCCTCATCCCGTTCATAGCCTCTATAAAACCGCGCCTCTCGTAACAGTTGAGACACGATCTCACCGCCTTGGGCTCCGTCCAACTACTATAAGCCACGTGCCCACCGAAACTACGTAAGGCGTTGAGGTGAACCGGTCCACCCTCAACCACGCCACTAAGACGCCAAGACAAATCCCTCTTCGTCTTCTTCCTCCCCGTGCTAGATGAACCTTGACTAAGCGGCACATATCGTCCTCTACCAACATGTACCACCCTCTTACCTGTTGGTTCGGAAGCCTGGTTCTCCAAAAAACACTCGCCATCAGGCTCCTCCGCCGCCCCCTCCGACTCAGCTCCTGACCTGCCGTCAACATTACCATCATCAACGTCACCTACCCTATAAAAACCCGACGAAAAATATGTCTCGCTCACAGCAGGCGGGGGCGTAAGGGCAACGTCCATGCCCTCTGACCGACTACTACAAAAGACCACTCCGGGTTGACGCACTCCCGGTACACGCAGCTTAGATGCCGTCACTTTTCTGCCTTTTGTACGATCAGGGACCACCATTATGTTTTTTCTTAATCCATCTGCATTTACGAGAATATAACGTTATAAACAATCGACAAAAAACATAAAATAAAAAAAACAATTGAAATAACAAGAATAAAAAGCGATCATAAACATATAATCATATAAAACGTTCTTTCATAAGCGATCATAAACAAACATATAATAACAAATATTATAATTTTACACGAATTAAATTACATATGATTATACAAATAATCATCGTCAACGTTCAAAACCATCGAAAACAAAGCAAAAAAAAAAATGTCGACAAGCATTACCAACATCCAGACTAGACGTTGGTCATCAACACCAACGTCCAGACTAGACGTTGGTCACTGTGTTGATGACCAACGTCTAGGCTGAACGTTGGTCCTTAACACCAACGTCCACCCTGGACGTTGGTCATCAACACCAACGTCCAGCCTAGACGTTGGTGTTAGTGACCAACATTCAAAATTTTGTCGAAACAACCAAAACTGTCTTCCAACAACATAAATCTAATAAACCACATGAACTACTTCCACAAATTTTGCCATAATACATTTCCAACATGCAAAATCAATTCAAAAACCGTCTTCAACAACATAAATCTAAAAACCATATTCAACAACTATAATCCAAAATTCAAATCATAAAAGCAAAACACAACACAAATTCAAATCAATTAAACATATACATAAACAAATTCAAAACATTTAAACATATAAACAAACAAATTCAAATCAATTAAACATATTTCAAAATAAAAAGAAAACACCTACTTACTTGGCCGGCCGGCTTGCTCGTGGTGGTGGTGGTGGCTACTGGTGGTGAGGGTGGCTCGGTGGTGAGTGATGACGACTGGTGGTGAGTGATGGCGGCAATGGTGGGGTCGTGGTGGTGGTTGTACGGGAAAGAGGGAGAGGAGAGTGAAATAGAAGAAAGTGAAGGTAGAGAGGAAAATGGTAGTGACCGTCTTTTTTATAAAATATGTCGACGATGTTTTATAAAACGTCGACGATGTTTCGTAACCCGGTTTATAAAAATTACTTATAAAAGTAGACATACGCTTTTCCCAATTTTTTTTTAATAAAAATGGTACTGTTTTGAAGGTTTTGCACATGGTACTAGGGCTGAGCAAAAATATACGATACGGTTTCAATATACGGATACGATATGGTATACGGTTGTAATTACACGAATTTTTGGGTACACGATACGAATTTCCGGGTATACGATACTGTTTTTAATTAAACCGCGTATACGGTTTTTGACACGGTTTAATTAAAAATAACAAAAAAAATAGTTGTATGTGAAACTTTGGGTTTGATATGGTCTATTTGTGTGAAACTTTGTGGGTCAATCTTTGGATGTGAAACTTGCAATGTATGTAACTATTTTGTGGGTGTCAAAGTTTTATGTGAAGCGATGAAAGTTTGAATTTTGTCATCTCAAAACTAACTTTGCAAGTTGTTATGTTTCGTAATAATAGGCCTAATAGATTATATAGGCATCCTAGTAATGGGTCGTTACTAATTTTGTGAAATCAATTTTTAATTTTTGACCATTTTTAATTAAACCGGATCAGGGTATACGATTTTCAGGTACCGGGTATACGGAAACCGGGTACCCGGTTAAACCGGGTCTTATCCGGGTATTAAGTTTTAACCTTAGAAAAACCGGGTACCCGATACGATTTTTAAAACCGTATCGGGTACCCGGTTTTGCTCACCCCTACATGGTACCTATAACCCATATAGGGTCCTCCCAATTACCAACACGGCCTTGATAATAACCATTTCATGCATCTATACGAATGTTTTCCGATTCGGATGGCATGTTTAAGTGTGTAACCAGTAATCCTAACATCTTAAAAAACCCCAACCCCCTCCCACTGTAGCTAAAAAACAGTAACCCTAATTTGCCCTGTCTTCATTCTCGATTTCTCCCTTTCAATCCCTGCCCTCCGTTCATTTCCAATCATCCTCTTCTCACCTGCTACCCTAAACTCTTACACGGTGCATATCATCATCATCATCTATTTCCCTCATTTTCCACATTGCTCCTCAACTAGCGTCTCATACAATCTCATCACCGCTTAGCCATATCTCACATTTTTGTACTATACAAGTTAGCCCTGTCGATTTGCGCTTCACCTTCCCGAATCGGACTTTCATGATCCGACCTGGAGCTCGGCTAACAGTCTTGTCCAAGGTATAATGGTACTGCTACTGCTATTACTATTATTTTTTTGTAATCATTACTATGCATGCAATTATGAAGGGTACGCACACGAGGACCGTCAGGTCATGTGGCCGGTCCCCTTCTGGTAAAATGCTGACTACTGCCAGTTTTGATGCCACTGCTGCTGTCTTGGAAAACATTGGTGGTGATTACGAGTGCGTCTCTACTTTGGAGGTATACATAACACGAAACATATAGTATCCTCTTTTCATTCTTTCCAAACTTTCAAATCTGCTTTCTACTTGAAATGTACTGAACCGTCTTCGGAACTACTAAAGTTTCTTAGTTTACTTCGCTTTCTCTTTGGTCACTTTCATGCGCATCTCATATGACTGTTGCAATGACCTCTTCGATTTTATGGACCAATTTTTGGGTTAATTTGTGTTGCTGAGTCGTATCTTTGGTGAAAGTAGTAATGTAGGAGGGTTTGCGAGACATGCTTTAGAATGATTGAGCAATTTTTTCTCCTTCATATGAAATTGAAAGAGATAAACTTGCTGCTATCTCAAGTCACTCTGATTTCTTTGCTCTACAAAAGTTGGGTGGGGTAGGTCCATACTAATTGTCACTTCTGTAGGAATATCGATAATATTAGGGATAGCGGTCGTACTTTGTAAATTCTGGGTTATTGCTATTTCCTCCGTGGTCTACCTCGCCGTGAGTTTCCTAATCACTCTTTCAACTTCACACTGTGAAACGATCATTTTCTATAAAAAAAACATTTATTACTCTCATTAAATGAGTGGTTTTCATAAAAATGGACCGTCTCAAACAATACCTACTGCGACTGATTTGTTAATGTTAAATTGAGACTTTATTCCGATGCTGACGTATATTGCAGGGAATGGTTCTGTTTACACTTTGAGCTTCATTGAATGGATTGAATCCTTCATGCAGTGCAGAAGGATGTCACCCAACTACACCACAAACTGCAATCTCGTTTTTTTCTCTAGACCTGGTTGCCCTCGGATTTGGTGCAATTGAGCCTTGCTTCACATCATTTGGAGCTGATCAATTCGATGAAACAGACGACAAAGAAAGGAATAAGAACAGCTCTTTCTTTCATTGGTTGTACTTTACGAGCAAGGTAGGTGCTCTTCTTGGGTCTTCAATGTTAGTGTGGGTCCAGATTAATGTTGGTTGGGGATGGGGCTTCGGCATCCCAAATATAGCCATGGCTATTGTTGTAGTTCTCTTCTTTTGTGGGTCCCGTTTGTATCGGTTTTAGAAGCCTGGAGGGAGCCCCTTGACTCGGATTGCTCAAGTGTTGATTGCAGCTTTTAGAAAAATTAATGTCAGTTCCCGAGGAGGAAAACCTTCTATATGAGACAGCTGACGCGGAATCAAGCATCAAAGGAAGTCGCAAACTGGAGTATACACCCAAACTACGGTTAGCTTTTGTGGCCCAACTGGATGAGGGTATACCATCACCACGAGGTTAGCTTCTGTTGTTCATAGCTAAAATGCCTTGCCCATTCTTATGATCCTATTTATTTTGGTCTTTGTTCTTTTCTTTTTTTGCTTTCCCGCTGTCAATGATTTGTTTTTAAACTGCGTGTTGTTGAGGGCATTCGCGTGGATATATTGACATTGCGTGCCAACTTACCTGGAGCACAAGGCTTATTTGTTTACACTGCATCGGCTAGAGTATCAGGTACCTATTCACTCTTTGTTTCCTTTTGACTTTTTTTATTTAGCATTGACGGTTGGATTTTCCTGCTGATTGTTTCGCCTTTGAGGTCTATTGTTGTCTGTTTTCCTGCTCATTCTTATGATCGTATTTTTTTAATCTTTGTTCGACTTCCCGCTGTCAATGATTTTATTTTTGAATTGCTTGTTGTTTAGGACATTCGAGTAGATATATTGACATTGAGTGTCTTCTGACCTGGCGCACAAGGCTTATTTGTTTACACTGGATCACTTAGAGGATCAGGTACCTATTCAAACTTTATTTCCTTTTCGGTCTTCGATTTAGAATCAACGGTTGAATTCGCCTGCTGATTATTTGGAATTTGAGTTCTATTTTTGTCTTTTTAAAGGACTTGATATTGTAAATTTAGATTTCCAGAAGAATGAGGCTGATCTATGGAACTTGTCTGTCACACCATTGGATAAGGGTATACCGTCACCACAAGGTTATCTTCTGTTCGTTCTTATTGTCGTATTTATTTTGCTAATTGTTATTTTCTTTGTTTGTATTCCCGCAATCAATGATTGAATTTTGAATTGCTTGTTGTTGAGGACATTGGCATGGATATATTGACATTGCCTGCTTACGTACCTGGCTCACAAGGCTTATTTGTTTACCCTACATCAATTAAAGGATCAGGTACCTATTCACTCTTATTTCCTTTCTGGCTCTTCGATTTAGAATCCACAATTTTAAAACAATTAGTGTGGTTATTAAGTACTTGGAACTTTGGTTAATGATTTTTTATATCCTTTGAAAAAATACAATACATAATGTCGACTCTGCTTTAGTTAAATCCCAAAAAAAAAATGTCAGGGTACCTAAGTGCAGAAGGTCTTAAATTCACACATCTAGGTACCTAAGTGCAGAAGGTCTTATGCTGAAAAATTCCGAGCAGCCGGGTTCCTTAGTCGCACCTGGAGTTTATTTGAATTCACAAAATTGCCCAGCTAATTTGATGTTTTAATTTTTTTTCTTTTTCCCAATGAAATAAATGGCTCCTACACTTTCAGTTGTTTGGTACTATCTTTGTAGTGGTGAGAAGCAAGTGCCTGTGTTTTGTGTATTGGATAGCCGTGTGTTTCCTATGAACCTATTTTGTACGGTAGCATCCTTTGCGTTCATGTTTTCGGGACACGCCATTACTAATCCTGTGGGTTTAAACTTTTAGAAATACGCAGCGGAATTGTGTCTTCTTTCGTGGCTCCTCTTCTATTCTAGATTTGTTCTAAATTTGGGTGTCTGTTACCTTAATTGTCCCGCGTGCTTGCTACATCTGCAAGTCCATTCTCTAGGCAGAAGTAGTGCCTTGATGGGTTATCTGATGAAGACGAGAGTGATGAGGAAGGGGATTCTTAACTGTGACTCACGGCTCTGTACAAAGGAAAGGGGTCACGAATCGGAACGTTATCAATCCTAACATAATGACTAGAACTACCCACATACACCTGCGTTCATTCTCTTGCACATGAATTCCCAAAATAATGGCAATGGTGTCTCTTTAATTGGCAACAGTATAAATCCCGCAGAAATTCCTGAATCCCTGATGCAATTGCGGAATCCCTAGGTACTTCTGAAATGCCTTTGCTTTGCCTGGTTCCAAAATGGATATATACAACGCCTGGAGGGAAGGAAATTAAGCTACTTTCTTAGTTTTAGATCACGCGAGGATCTAGGGAAATAAAATGGGGAAGGAGTAGAGGACACAAGGATAAGGGATAGAAGGGTAAGGAAAAATGTGGAAAGATGGGGGGGAGGATGAAGAGAGGAAACGATGGATTCTTTCTTATAGGAGAAGCGGAGGATTATGAGGGGCAGTAGGAGAAGAAGGGGAAGGAATAGGGGGAGGAGGAGGAGGAGCAAGAGGGGTAAAAGCATTAGGGGAATGAGGAGAAGCAGGAGAATAATGTTTTTATTATGTTCGACAGATCTTTGTTGTTATTTTTAGCGGCATTTTATTGCATCCGTTTCTTTGATGTTAATTATATTTGGAACTTTAATCTTCTCTGAAGTTGTCTAATAAATATGCATCCGTCTTTTTTTTTGGACAGGAAACCGGAAGAGAACAAAGTAGAGAGGTTGACAAAGGTTATTAAGAATATATAAAGCATTGTAATTAGACTGTTTAGTATAATGACTGTCTATGGAATATGAATTTTCATGTAATAAGAGGTGACTTTACTCATATTACAAGTCAGTATAACTACGTGTAATTAGATTGAATGTTGAGTAGCTATCTCCTTCGCAGATTATATATCAAAGTGTGAGCTTAGTTGATTCAAGCATTTTTTTTATTCTTGTGAGAGTTGAAAGTCTTGTAAAGCAATTTACATTAGGTATTTTTTGTAGGGTGTTTGTTCATAGTGAGTAGATAGTGAGTGAATTACTCGGAAATTATCAAACAAAATTTCGCAATCAATCTGATTTTCTCCTTTTGTTTTTTCTCAAATTAATGCGCTCCATTTCTAAATTTTGTTAGGAAACTTTTGTTAGGAAAAGTGTAAATGTTGTAATGGGTGATTGGACATGTAACATGGGTCAGCGTTCTTATTAATAGATTTGTCATATAATTTGCTATACCACTAAGGCCCTGTTCTTTTCGGCTTAATTTCAGCTCGTTTTATTTAAGTTCGGCTCTATTCAACACAGTTTAGTTTAGCTTTAGCCAATACTATTCAATTCATCTCTTTACAAAATTAAGTCTTACTTCAATTCCATTCACTTCAATTCCGTTCAATTCAATTTAGTTCAATTAAGTTCACCTTCAATTAACTCAGTTCAGCTCATTTCAGCCGAAAAGAACAGAGCCTAAGTTGACTTTTTTTTAGATGGCAACACCCAACAGGGTATTATATCAATAACGATAAATTATAGATTAAATCAGTGTTTGCTGTTGGAGGAAGTACATCCAACCAAAAAGCTCTACCAACTACTCTAGGAGAAATACATGTAAAGTTAGATGTACTATTAAGTTGGCTTTAGTAACATGTAAAAATACAATACTTACTTCATTCAACTTCATTCTACCATATTACTTTTTTCATTTTTGTCAAGACGTGTTTTACGTGGTAAATATCGTTAACTACGTACTTGCAAAAATGATAAAAGTTAGATATTTTTAATGTACTCGTAAAGACGAATCAAACAAGATCACACATGAATATTTTTTTACAAATTGCAACTATATGCTCACTTGTGAATAGTGTACAAAAGTGAAAGTGGTAGAGTGGAGTTGAAGGGAGGAAGTATTTGTTTAACGTAAGAATGAAATGTATTCTATTTGATCGAAGAAGATGTTTGAAACTTCATAAATCAGAGGTAAGTTTCAAAAGCTTGGCTACCTAATAAAATACTTTTGCTTATTTGTCACTATTAACCTTCCTTTAGAGATTAGAAGTAGTACCTAATTGGCTATTATAATAAGTGCTAAAATTTACAACCTAACAAGTTGTCTTTGTAAAAGTTGGTATCATATACATTTGGGGATAAGAGGAGGAGCGGCAGAGTGGAGGGGAATAGAGGAGGAGTAGGTGAAAGGGGAAGAGGGGGATAAGGGGGAAGAAAGAGGAGTGAATTAGATTAGAGGAGGAGTAGGTAAAAGGGGATGAGGAGGATAAGGGGGAGAAAGAGAAGTGAATGAAGACTGGAAGCAGTGCCTAATTGGCTATTATAATAAATTCTGAAATGTACAACCTCATAAGTTCTATTTTAAAAAAATTAGCACCATGCATTTTTTTTTTTTGCAATAGAAGGGGAATAAAGTAGAAGGAGTAGCTGAAAGGAAAAGCAAAGGAGGGAAAAGGGGCGAAAGACAAGAGAAAGAGGAAAAGCAATTAGAAGGAGGCGGGGGGACATGCAGAGGCGGGGTAGAAAAGAATGACAAGGAAGTCATAGGGAAGTAGAATTGTGATTAAAAGGAGAAGGAGGAGGATGCACAGGTAGAATTGGAGAAGAAAAGAGAAGAATGAAAATAGAGGCAGAAAAATGATGTGTAGGTAAATAAGAAGAGGATGTGAAGAGGGAAGGGGAGGAGGATGCAGAGGATAGGCTGATATGGAAGGAAGACGAAAAGGAGAAGAGAGATGAGGGGCAACGATGGAGGGCAACACAGAAGGGAGATAAAGAGTACGAGAAGGATAAAAGGAAAGAGAATAAAGGCGATGAGGCGGAGAAAGAGAGAAAGAAAGGAGGAAAGTGTGGCGAGGGATAGCAGGAGGACAATGAAGAAGTCTAGAGAGAAGAAAAGGGCGGAGAGAAATTTTAATAATGCAGTGAAAATTTGTTGCTGATAAGAAGAAAAATAAAAGAGGCTGGCAGAGATGGAGGAGTAAGTCGAGAAGGAGAAAAAGAAAGATGGGAGTAGGCGATGGGAAATAGGAAGGTGGAATTATGAGAAAGGGGGTGAAAGGACACAGGAGAGAGAAGGGGAATAGCCAGATTTCGGAGGCGTGAGAACAGCGACAAGGGAAAGAAGGAAAACATAAGTTAAAGAAGGGGGAGGATGAGGGAACAACAGGGAGAGGATGCGACGGATGAACTAGAAGTAGTAGGAATAACAATAATAGGAGGCAAAAGTATATAGGATAAAGATGATAGAATAATGAGGAGGAGAGAGTAGTGTCAGGGAAAGGATTTTAACAAAACATTTGATAAGACGTTTAGTTCTCCATATGACCCATAACGAAAAATCTTTGGACATTAATCATTTTGGTAGTAAGCAACGAATCGAAAAGAGTTTTGTAACAACTTCTTTTTTTTACCATCATACCCTGATCTATAAAAAGGTAGTTGAATATCGAACCTAATCCAGTTCTGGTCATCAACTTGTCTTTTTCAAATCACAAGAGTTTAATGCAGAAATAAGTTGAATTGTATCAGTGGGCTATTAGTCTCTTATAACATTGGTTTCATACATATAAGTATATAACATATGTAGTTGGGAAAAAACTAGAGAAGCGGGTCTATTACTTAACTAAAATTTTGTTAGGACATGGGAAAATCATTAGAAAGGAAGAAAAAACAATTTCAAATGAGAAAACAGTTAATAAAACTAATTGGTTACGAAATTCTGTATGTAGGGATTTACAACTACTTATTTATACAAATGTTTCTCCAACAATTATGTTAAACCGTTATACTTGTAGATAGTGGAGTCACGTTATTTAGAATGCTATTGTTTCTATATTAATTACGACAAAGCGTCATTACAAATTGCTTGACATGTTACTCTAAATTCAGCGCTTAGCGTAACACGTAGCTATAAATTAGATGACCAAATTGGGGGATTGCGTATATTCTAATTAGCTTTCGGTGCTTTTATGGATTTCAACGTAATTACATAAAGATGTAATGTTCTATAGTACCCTCGAGGACAAATTTTTGAGCGCTACTAATCTACTATAGATCGAATGTAAGCTTGATTAGCCCAAAATAAAAACACCCTAATTTATAGCAGCAACATTTTCACAAAATCGGGGTTCCGCGCGCAACGCGCGCGGGGCAACGACTAGTAACAATAAAATTGGGAAATGAAGAATACTGCACTCAACTATAGTGATGTTGGAATGGATACATTACATCACAAATTCTATTATGGTGCGTGTTAAAAGTAAAAAAAATACTTCATCCGTTCCATTTAATTGTATACGTTTGCTTTTTGGACACTATTTATAAGTGAGGAGAATCTTTAATACAACTTTTAATATATAACATAAAAAATAGTCATGTGAGATCTTGTTTAAATTGTCTTACCGAGTACAATATTAAATTCAAGTTTTTATAATTTTTAATAATATGTAACTAAAGATATAAACAAAGGAAAATGAGCATTGACATACATGATAAAACAAACGTATACAATCAAATGGAACGGAGGAAGTACCACTTTTTTATAAATAGCGATGATTTTGGTTTTATCGTGACCCTTTTATAAAAATAGTCACTATGTACCCAAAAGTGACCACTATAGATCAAACCTTTTTGAGAAATACACTTTAGCTAGTTATATTTGTAGTATTCCGATCAATGTAGTGATCGTACTAATAGATGTAGCCATGTATGTGTAGTTGTCGACTAGGTGAGATACGTCGCAATAGACAATTCAGGGTGTTTACTCAACAATCCGGACCCAAGACGGTATTGCACTGCGCAATTTGGTTCTCATCGGATAGGATCTGACCATACTTTATTTAGTCCGGTCCACGGTCAACTTATTTACGTAAGTTTGGATTTTGGTCTGGTCTACTTCTTAATTTTATAATATTATTTCATAGGAATAATCCATTCTATAGGTGGCCTGCTTAAATTACTCCATCCTTTAAAGGATCTTAATTTAATTCCCCCCTTCCTTCCCACAACAAACTCACTCAACTTTTTACTGAGAGAAGAAGGTCACTTCTTCCCCTCACTTTATTGAACTCTTTTTTTCTTTCATTTCCTTAATTTTGTCACTTAATAATCAATTACCTCACTCACCCACCCTCCTTCATCAGCAACCACACATCACCTCCACCTACAGTCGACACCACACTATCAGATCCACGTGCATATCACCATCACACCACCACCTCCTCTTTGTGACACCCTCAAATTTGCGGAAAGAAAAAGAAAAATTTAAATACATAACAAAGGGTGTCATAAATAAAAAGGTTCATTACAAAAGAAAATTTATATTATACA
>JAIUZE010024325.1:0-10485 GCA_022085475.1 Heliosperma pusillum | reverse complement strand
GGAGGGAGTGGACTGATGACATCATATGGAAAGAAAAGGTCAACAAACTAACTCCCCAAAAAGAGGAGTAGTTGAGAAAGAACAGGAGAGCATCCGGGAAAAACGCTGAGGAGGAACAGGTCAAAGGAAGCAACTATAAATAACAAGCTATGACAAATCAGCTGGAACGAGTCAGCAGCTGGAACAGGTCAACAACAGCTTCCTAAAACTTAGGAGCAGTTGAGGAAGAATAGGAGACTTAACAGGCGGAACAGAGTTACGCAAATCCAGCCTCCTGTCAGGATCCTGCCAGGAGGAACATGAACCAGTCAATAACTGATCCCTTGAAAGCAGGGAGGTTGACTTGGCAGGCAGAACGAAGTAGCACGAACTCAGCCTCCTGTCAGGAGGAACATGAATGAGTCAGATAAAGAAATCCTTGAAATCAGGAGTCGTTGAGGATTTTTAGGGAGAGTAACGGCAGCAGCAATTGAGTAACGGCAGCAGCAATTAGGGTTTTGGAGGCTTATAAATATGAGGGATCCAAGAAAGAAGAAAGGCATCCAATTCTACATCACCTACAAGAAAAACAACTCCCTTTATCATAGAAAAACTCCATAGTTTACTGTATCTTTTATTCGGTTCTTACTCACATCTCCATTAACGAACCATAGTACAATATTTGGCGGGATTCCGACTCCCCCCGCGGTTTTTCCCGATTTGGGTTTCCGCGTCACATTTTTCGTGTGTCCTTTTTTCATTACTCTACATTTATTGTTATTTTCGTCATTACTTTTGCTTATTTTTCATCCATATTCCGTCACAAATCACATATAAATTAACCCCCTTTTCGAGGCTAAAAAGAGTAGATCATTTTGACTCGTCAACGAACGAATTAATAGGTTTAGGTAATTTTTTACCAAAACAATTTGGCGCCCACAGTGGGGCAAGTGATCGATTTCTATAGCCAAACTATCGTCTAGTCAATAGTCCACCACGTGCCTGCTACAAGAAATCTGCAGATCTAGCCACCATGGTACTTCCATAATCTGCCAGAGAAGGAACGACGAGTATACCAGGAACCCCCAGTATGATACCCGCAGAGGGCATACCAGCAGGGATGTTCAGCACCAGAGTGCAAGTCCAGAGCAGCCTATCTGGAGGAACCTTCAGGCACCCAAGCACAACTCCACCAGATTCAAATACTCTGCAGGTCATCCTAAAGGAAATGAACACCCTGCACAAAGCCCTAGAAAACTTGCATAAAGACAACTTGGATTTGAAGGCAAGGATAGAAGCCATGGTACCCCCTCATCCAGCACCCATCCTGCAGAGCGGCCAAACGATGGTTCCAGCAACCTACACGCTCCAGGAGTCGGCAGTATGTGGAGGAACAGGACAACAAATTCTCCCTGAGTTGGTTACAAGGCAGAATCTTGGAGGCTTAACACCCAATTATTCTCCCATGTTGACCAGCATGCAGGCTACCCCAGGTAACATTCTGTCTAGTTGTTCTCTTGGGGCTAACTCCTTCTCTGTTACAGGTACCTCCAGCCAGCAGGTACCGAATGAGCAGTTCAGGTCTATCACCAATGCAGCCCCTCTGTCCAGTATCTTTGCTAGCCAGCCCTACTCCGTGGAGCAGGCCCCTGCAGGAACAACGCCAGGAGGTAATCCCTTTGGCTTTGTTCCGCCTGTCTCTAACCCTTCTGCAGGAACAGGCGGACAGGTGGAACAACAGCTCCAGGAACTCAGAGAAATGATCAAAAAAATACCTGGCATGCCGCGCCCCATTGAGAGAGCAGCCCTGCAGAGTTACGCAGACTCTCCTTTCGTGGACGACATAGCTCTTATCAATGTGCCTAAAGGATTCAAGCAACCCACAATGACGTTATACGATGGGACCGACGACCCGTCAGATCACATCAACCAATACAAACAGAAGATGATGGTTGTAACAGCCACAAGACCCCTGAAAGAGTCATGCATGTGCAAGGTCTTTCGGTCCACCTTAGCGGGGGCAGCACTGCAGTGGTTCGTCAATCTACCGAATAGATCTTTGGCATCTTTCGCGGACTTAGTCAATGCATTCTATCAACAGTTCGCTAGTAGCCGGAAGCCAGAGAAGCAGACAAGCGACCTCTACCGTGTTATTCAAAGGTATGATGAGCCTACTCGAGAATATATGTGCAGGTTTAATAGGGAGAAGGTACACATTCCTAGATGTTATATTCCCACCGCGATTGAGGCCTTCAGGCAAGGGTTACTCCCAAACTCCAGCCTATACAAAGAATTGACAAGGTACCCATGCAATACCTTCGAGGATGTACAAGTAAGGGCAATGAAAACAATTAGATTAGAGGAGGACACATGTCTATAAGCATATGTGGTACACTTGAGGTAGGTTGTAACTCAATAAATTCATTACCTTCTTTATATTTTTGAATATATTTTTGAATAACTACTGACTTGATCGTCGGAGGGCCGTTGGCTAAGCCAACGGCCAACCCTAGCAACAATATTCTTGCAGGACGGTCAGGAGTTCCCCTGCCAGCACGTTGTTCCTGCAGAGTGACCTCATTCTGCCTGAAGATCACCCTGTCAACAGGATGAGTTAATATCCATGCAGAACAGGTTACGCTGCCTGCAGATCCAACATGGTGTTGATATATAACCTGGGGGCAATTCCCACAACTGTACTGCCAGTGTTCAGGTAGGTCCTAAGGAGTGTATGTCCTCCAGCAAGGAGACAGAAGGAACGCCTGGAAGTTAACCAACATACAGTAGCTGCAGGAACCAAGGGCACTTTGCAATGTCCGTGATATAGCGCAAGTTCCTCCTCAGCAGGGGGAACGACGAACAGGAGTCCCAGTCTATTTTGCATGCCCTCCACAGTGGGCCTGTGAAAGTCATGCAGGGGGCAAGACCCTCTCCAACAATTCGCCAGCAGGCATTACAGTACTCAATTTATCAGTTATATGGTCATACATGACCTACCAATTACATTATTTGGTACAGGTAGCTAACTCAAATTTTCTACCTTAATTTGAAATTTGAATTCTTCCTTCAAAAGGAGCCAAAACAATACAACAGTACAATCTCCCTGGGGGAACTACATCGTGCGCGTGGTCAAACAGGAACCCCTGAGGTCCGCCAGGACAGACAGACTCCAGCACCACCAAAGTCACCACTAAACATACAGAATTTTCTTGTTCAGGCGATGTAATAAGCCGACGATACTATAGTCGACAATTTGGCGATGAAATAGATGGGCGACTGAAAATAGTCGCCAAATTGGCGACTGAAACAATCCTCAGTAATTTATCAAAAAACCACGGGCGACTGAAATCAGTCGCCAAATTGGCGACTGAATGAGCCATTTTGCGACTGATTTCAGTCGCCAATTTGGCGACTACCATTTCAGTCGCCAAATTGGCTATTATTCCAGCAGAATCAAAAATCAACCGCACTCTACTCGCACACATTTTCCTTCAAACACCCGAAAACCCCCATTTCCTTTACAAAATCGCCACCACCACTACTCCACTCCCTCAACCACTACTCCGACCACCACTCCGACACTAGCACTACCGGATCTTTGTGCTCTCCTTCTTCTTGTGTTGCTTTGTTTCTTCTAATTGGTGAAGGTATATGTGTTCTAATTTCAATCCTTCAATTAATTTAGTTTGTTTGTTTAATTTGTGATTCCTACTTGTATTTAGTTGATTTTATATGTTTATATAAACATTTGTGATGATTATTGGTTTAGATGTTAAATGTTTGTTGTAATTTGAATCCTTAGATTAATTGGGGTTTTTTTATTAGTGGTAGTGTTGTTGATATTATTAGTGTTGTTAGTATTAATTTTGTTGGTATTGTTAATTTTGTTTTGGGTTAGTGTTGTTAGTAATGTGGTTTTGATAATTTTCATGATTTGTGTTAGTGTTGGTAGTATAGGGGTTTTGGTTAGTGTTTTTTGATTAGTTTTAGTATGTTAATAATATTAGTGTTATTAGTATTATTTTGTTAGTATTGATGATTTTGATTTGTGTTAGTGTATTTCGTATTAAGGTTTTGATAAATATGATTGTTTGTGTTAGTGTTGTTAATATTTGGGGTTTTGATTAGTGTTAGTATTTTTTGTACTTGTTGTGTTGGTTAATGTTTAGATTAAAATGAAGAGATTGGAGCGTACATGGATGTACGAAGAAAGACTTGATAAGAAAAGACGTCCTACCGCTAGATTTATAAAGGGGGTTGCCGAGTTTATTGAATTTGCTAAACAACAAGATGAGTATGATTTAGTAGTACAGAAACTTAGGTGTCCTTGTATTAAATGCAAAAACATGAAATATCTACATGACATTGAGGTTCAAGAACATCTTTATACAAACGGGTTTTGTCCAAACTACTACAATTGGATTTCTCATGGAGAATCATATTTTTCACTTCCCGAACAATCTCAAATCCCACAAAATGAGAACCCATATAGAGATATGGTAGTTGATGCATTTGAGTCTAATATTTTCAATAATGATCATATACCAATGAGTGAAGAAGAACCACACCCACAAGCAAAAACCTTTTTTGATATGTTAAAGGCGAGTGAAAAACCATTATATGAAGGGAGCAAAATGTCATTGTTAGAAGCCGCCTCTAGGATAGTAACTTTGAAATGTGAGTACAATTTGCCATTTACTTGTGTTGATGGCATTGCTTCTTTGATTGAGGATGTTATCCCCGATAATAATGTCATGACCCGATCATTCTACAATACCAAAAAAGTAGTGAAAGGTCTACAACTTCCGCATTACAAGATTGATGCATGTCCCGATGGATGTATGCTCTTTTGGAAGGATGATGCTTTGCTTGACAAGTGTAGTAAATGTGAAAAGGCTAGATATAAGACAATTGAGGGAAGTATTGTCTTGAAGGGTAAAAAAGGAAAGAATGAAAAAAAAAAAAGAGGTGAAAAGAGTAAGAAACCAATACCCGAAAATCCCGTAACTTACTTTCCTCTAGCTCCTAGACTTCAAAGAATGTTTGCTACCAAAAACATTGCCGAGCAAATGAGATGGCACAAGGAAAATCCTCGTACTCCGGGAAAGATGTGTCATCCGAGTGATGGAGAGGAATGGAAGCGGTTTGATATGCTTTACCCCGACTTTGCTGAGGAACCCCGTAATGTGCGACTTGGCCTTTGTACGGATGGTTTTGCTCCATTTGGCCAGTTTGGTAGAAAGTACTCTTCTTGGCCCGTAATGGTCACTCCATACAACTTACCACCTTGGTTATGTATGAAAAAACAATTCATCTTCTTGTCACTAATTATTCCTGGTCCTGATAATCCAAAAACCGCCTTAGATGTTTATTTGCAACCTTTGGTGGAAGAATTGAAACAATTGTGGGAAGTAGGTGTGCAAACATATGATGTGTCTTTAAAGCAAAATTTTCAACTAAAGCTTCATTGTTGTGGACCATTAATGATTTTCCCGCCTACGGTATGCTATCTGGATGGTCTACCGCGGGAAAAAAGGCATGTCCTTGTTGCATGTACCAAAGCAAAGCATTTTCGCTTCCTTGTTCCCATAAAGTGAGTTGGTTTGATTGTCATAGACAATTCTTACCGGTGGGGCATGCCTTTAGGAGCAACAAAAAAGCTTTCAGAAAAGGTAAAGTGGAGCGCAATCATGCTGTAGATCGACTTCCGGGGGATAAGGTGTGGGATATGGTTTGTGATTTGTCACGTACTATTGATTGTACTAAAGCAGAGACGGAGGTGCTGAAAAAGAAGAAAATTGGTTGGTTTAAAAGAAGCATTTTTTGGGATCTTCCTTATTGGAAGACGATGTTAATTAGGCACAATTTGGATGTAATGCATATAGAAAAGAACTTCTTTGAGCAACTGATTCACACGATTATGGATGTAAAGGGAAAGACTTGTGATACTGTTAAATCACGAGAAGATTTGAAGACAATTTGTCATCGTCCCAATCTTCACATTCGTAGCGATGAGTCTAAGCCAAAATCTATTTTTACACTTGACAAAGCTCAAAGGAAGGTATTATGTGAGTGGTTAAGAAAGTTAAAATTTCTGACGGATATGCATCCGATTTTAGTCGATGTGTTGATATGAAGGAGCTAAAGTTGCAAGGCTTGAAAAGTCATGATTGTCATATCTTCATGGAACGATTATTACCTGTATCTTTGAGACATCTCCTCCCCACTCCTGTGTGGAATGCAATTGTTGAGATAAGTCAATTTTTTCGAGATTTATGTTCGTCTTCAATATGTGTTGATGACATGATTCGTCTTGAGGAGCAAATACCAGAGATATTGTGTAAGTTCGAGATGATATTTCCTCCATCATTTTTTAATTCCATGGAGCATGTACCGATACATTTGCCTTACGAAGCCAAAGTTGGAGGCCCCGTCCAATATAGGTGGATGTATCCATTTGAAAGGTAAGATCTCTAAGTAGTAATTAAATTATAATTATTATCGTACTATATATAATTGATTTAATATTTATATACTAGTCTTAACAACTATTAATCCCATCAATTATTGAATAGGTTTCTTAATCACGTGAAGAAGAAAATTGGTAACAAAGCTCGGGTTGAAGGTTCTATATGCAATGCGTATTTAACGGAAGAGATTGCAAATTTTTGCTCTCTTTACTTTGAAAAACATATAGAAACCAAAGCAAAAAACTTGAGTGTTGATAAAGCGGATGAACTTGAGACAAGTTTACCCGAGTTTTTCCAAATGCATGATGATGAGGGTTGTTCATCAATTGGGGGAACAAGATATTTGGATGACAAAGAATATGATCGTGCTCACCTTTACGTTCTTTCTAATTGTGAGATTTTGGAATCATATGAAACGGAGTTTGTGAATGATTTCATTAAAGCACATCCTAATGTGAATAGAGATGATGTTTGGAGTAACCATGAGGATCAATTTGCAGCATGGTTTCGGAACCATGTAATTGAGTTAAATATCCAAGATGATTTGATAAGGACTTTGGCCTTTGGTCCTTCACGAGAGGTGAAAACGTGGAATCGTTACTCGGTCAACGGATTTAATTTCCATACATTCAACTACGGTAAGAATAAGGCTAGGTGCAATTATGGTGTTACTATTTCTTCTCTTGATGACAACGAATACTATGGTATAGTTGAGGATATATTTGAGTTGAGCTATAATGGGCGTGAGCGTTCTTATAATACTGTCTTATTTAAGTGTGAATGGAAGGATAACTCTGTGGCCGGTATGAAAGTTCATGAACGTTATAAAATCGTCGAAGTGAATCATACCCGGACATACTCAAAGTATGATCCATTTATACTCGCACATCAAGCCAATCAAGTATATTTCGCTTCTTATCCAAGCACGAAGAATGATCGAAATCAAAAGCAGTGGTGTGCAATCTTTAAGACAAAAGCACGCTCACAAGTAGATACAACTTTTTTTCAAGAAGAAATAGTATCTAGCGGGTTTATGTTGTCTCCACCTGATGAGGACATTTATGAGAATGGAAATGAAGAGGGTGAGGATTTAGAAAACGAGGATGGTGATGGTCAAGTTGACGGTGATGGTGGTGGTGATAGTGATAATGATAATGAATCAAATGGTGATGATGATGATGACGAATTTGATGATGATAATGATTAATTGGGTAAAGATATATTTATATATATTTTAATTAAGTTTTTTTTATGTTATTTGATGTTTTTTTTATGTTATTAACAGTTTATGTTTATGTTTGTTTTTTATGTTATTAACCGTTTCTAACAATTTGAATATTTGTGTAATTGTAGATGGCAGGAGGTCGAGGTAGACAACGTGGCGGCGGTTCAAATAGACGCCGTAGTACTTCTTCAGTCGACGAGGAGGAGATGGAGGTTATTGATCAGCAGAGTCCGGTGGTCGAGGAATCGACCAATGACGATGAGTCCTCGGATCAGACATCGGAGACGATCCAGTTCACCCCGGAAGGGAAGATGATACTTGATCCCGCGGGTTTTTGGTAAGACAACGACCAATGTCTTTAATTTATTAATTTATAATTATATTACATTATTTAACATAAATGCATACTATTCCATAATTTATTTTTAGGTTTTCGTCTCAAAAGGTTGTACGAGGTTGTACTCAAAGTACAAAGATGAAGATGACGGGGGTTGCTCCTACTTGTTGGACAAAGGCTACCTCCACACAAAAAGAGGAATGGTTCAATAATTTTAGGGTATATTATTTTTGTTTATATTTTGTTATATTATTATAATTTTCAATTAATAATTTATTTTACTAATACTTACCTTTTAAATTGTAGAAAACATTTGACTGGCCGGCCGGATTAGAGTATATTGTACGTCAAAGGTACAATGAGACATGCACTAGACGGTTAAGGGACAACATGTATAAGGTTGTCAAGAGGAAGAAGGAGCCGGAGCATATGAGAGGTATTTAATTGTTTTTGTTATTTGTATATATAGTTATAATTTAACACATTTTATCATATTTTATAATACTTATTTAACTTGTAGGTGGTGCATATGAAGATATGCTTAAATATCGTGAAACTCCGGAGTTCCAGGCTAGGTCGGCCCAAGCATCCAAAAATAAAAAAGGAGGAAAGAAAGATGGAGCGGCTGAGCCGTCGCATCACGCAGGATCTCGATCTTTCCTTAGCCTAGTTTTGGGTGTAAGTGATAATTTCCACTTTTTCCTCCATTTGAAAATTATAACTTAAATTCTTTTTATTATTAAAATTTTCTTATACAAGTCTTTAATTTCTTCTTTTAGAAGGGTAAGAAGAAAAAAGCTAACACGCCCACAGCTCCGGAGCTCTTCCTTGACACCCATTCCCGACTTGAAAACAATAGAAGATATTGGATCAAACCAAGAGATAAGGATTTATATGTAAGTTTCAAACCATTTTTGTATTTTTACATTAAGTTCAATTTTTTGAATGTTTAACAAATTTCAATTTGTAGCTATTTTTAATAACAATTTTTATATTTTGTAGGAATCCTTTTTGGCCGAGAAAGTTAGGCAACCCGACAAGTCCGATAACGAGATTTGGTTCGACTTGGTAAAGGGTTTCAAGAAGGGGAATGTCTACGGGATTGGGTCGGCTAAGGACGTATTTTACGAAACTCCAAGGGGAAGAATGCCGTCCAGCACAAAACAAACCTACGAGACGGGAGTCGTGGGAAAACTCCAAGCCCAACTTAACGAAGAAAGAAGAAAAAACGCGGAAAGGGATGAGGAATTAAGGATAATGAAAGAAAAATTTAAGGCTTGGGAAAGCAGGTTCGACAACTCCAACCAAGGTCCGCCTCCCTTTCGACGAGATTATGATGAAGGCAATGGAGGTGGTGGTATGCAAGCCGAACCCAATATGACCCTTGGCTTCTGATATTAGTTTAGAAACTTGTGACTTGTGCTTGTTTAAACTTGATTTGTTAACGTTTAAGAAGATTTGTAAACTTGAAACAATTTTCTTGATCTATATGAGGATGTTGGTTTCACATCGTGTTGTTGTAATTGTGTGAAATTATGGTTGTTTTCTAGTATACTTGCAGGTTTGGTATGGTAACGAAATGGCAGGATGAAAACAGAATTTTTCTTGCAATATCACAGGTTTTTTGGCGACTGAAATGTTCATTTGGCGACTACTTTCAGTCGCCAAAACCCCTGTATTTTTGCAAATTAAAAGGCCTTTTGGCGACTGAAATCAGTCGCCAAATTGGCGACAGAAGGCTGTAGTGGTCGCCAAATTGGCGACTGATGGCGACTGATTTCAGTCGCCAATTTGGCGACTACATTACCTTTCAGTCGCCAATTTGGGCGACTGATTTCAGTCGCCATTTGGCCATTTTGGCGACACTTTTTTCAGTCGCCAAATTTGGCGACTGAAATTAGTGTCCCGAATTTTTTTTGGCGACTAATGACTGCGACTGGTTCTTGCGACTGATTTCAGTCGCCAAATTCATTTTAGCGACTGAAATTAGTCGCCAATATCAGTCGCCTGAATGTTGTTTTCTTGTAGTGATCATGTACAATAGCAAGACAAGTCAATGGAAGTCCACTGGATAAGGCGTTTCCCTGAACCGCATACGATAAGACGTTTCGTATGCTCATGACCTAGACAAACATGTCCACGGGGTAAGGCATTCCCCTGAACCATGTACGATAAGGCGTTTCACACACACAAGACTCTAATCCTCCCGGTAGGACGACGATAATAATACGGTCCTAGTCTAAACCCGGCCAGACTCTCGGGATAAGGCGTTTCCCGATTCGACATGTGGTATGACGTTCCACATCCAAGACTCGATCAACACAAAGGACGTCGAGTATCCCAAATTCGGCTAAACCACACGAAAGAGGCTGAAAGAGATCTATAGTTAAAAGTCAAGCTCGTACGCTACATGCAATGACACCACCTTGCAAGCTAAGGATACGACATTTGACGGCCGTGTCGATCAACGCATT
>JAIUZE010024324.1:0-14232 GCA_022085475.1 Heliosperma pusillum | reverse complement strand
TTACTCCCACTCGACTTGACATATAAGCATGGTTCCTCAACCGATCGAGTGAAACCATTTGCTTTTATGACTTGGTCAAAACGATGATTCCAACTCCGACAAGCTTGCTTAAGTCCATAAATGGAACGCTTAAGCTTGCACACTTTCTTAGGATTTTTAGGGTCTATGAAACCTTCGGGTTGTACCATGTACAACTCTTCCTCCAAATAACCGTTTAAGAAGGCGGTTTTCACGTCCATCTGCCAAATTTCATAGTCATGAAAAGCGGCAATCGCTAAGATTATCCGAATGGAACGCAGCATGAGTACGGGTGCAAAAATTTCATCATAATGCAATCCTTGCACTTGAGTGAGTCCTTTTGCCACTAGTCGTGCCTTATAGGTGTCTCGTTGTCCCTCTACGGAATGCTTTATCTTGTAAAGCCATTTGCACTGAAAAGGCCGAACCTTATCAGGCAAATCAACTAGATCTCATACGTCATTCTCATACATAGAGTCCATCTCGGATTGCATGGCCTCAAGCCATAGCTTTGAGTCGGAACAGCTCATGGCTCCTTTATAGGTAGCGGGTTCGTTACTCTCTAGGAGCAAAACATCGTCTCTATCATTCTCCTCGACCATACCAATGTATCTGTCTGGAGGTATGGAGACTCTACCCGACCTTCTAGGTTCCTCAGGAATATTAACCGCAGCAGAAGATGAAGGAACATCTTCCTCCATCGGTTGCTCAGTTGTTGGTTCTTGAATCTCCGACAGATCGAAGGTTCTATCACTCGTCTTGTTCTCGAGAAATTCTTTCTCTAGAAACTTCGCACTAGCCGCAACAAAAACACGTTGTTCGTTAGGCGAATAAAAGTAATGACCAAACATTCCTTTTGGATAACCAATAAAGTATGTCTTGACCGATCGCGGGCCGAGCTTATCATCGTGTCTCCACTTGACATAAGCCTCGCAGCCCCAAACTCGAATAAAGGACAAGTTAGGGACTGTTCCCTTCCACATTTCAATATGATTTTTGTCAACCAGCTTAGACGGACTTCGGTACGTATAAGAGCAGCTGAAAAAAGAGGAATATGTGACAAACCCTCGCGAAATTGCGGAAATTATAAAACAAACCAAGCATGTGAATTATATTGCGGAAATAGGTATTTTTTTTTTAAAACTTTTATACATGCAAGTTAAGTAAAACGAGGAGTGTCAAATATTACAAACTAAATACGGAAATACAACAAGGAGACGGGGTCTCTTAAAATGTTAGCAAAGAACAAGTGTTTAACAACACTAGCTAATATCGTCTAGAGGTGAAAACTTCCAGGGACAACGCCCGCTAGCTCACACCCGAACCCCAAAACATTATATCCAAAAAGGCATCCAAGCAAGCAACCTGTTCATTCATGAAAAACATGAACGCCACAGTCAGTGGGGAGTAACTCCGGGTTCTCCCAGCCATATTACATCAAACGTACATATAAGGTAATACGAAAGTAAGGCATGCATACATATAAATATACATGTGAGTTGCGATAAGAATAAATAGGCAATACGAGATATAACGATAAGATCATATAGAAATCAAATCCGTAACCATCATGTTATTCAAAGACTAGGGAAAGACACTCTTAGGCAATCGAATACGCTCACTAGGGCTTGCATCTCACCGTTAGCGGTATAAGATTGATAAGATTGAGACTCGACAGACAAACCAAGTCAAGTCATGCGATGATTACACAAATCCAACATAGTATCATCCATTCACGAACCAAGACATTGACGGTGTCCAATCATGCAATGACCATGAATAATATCATGAAATCACGCAATCACGAACGACGGTGCCCAATCATGCAATGACCATGAATAATATCATGAAAACACGCATTCAAAGACGACAAACTACGACGCACGACCTTCCACGGTAAATGCCACGCACTAGCACCGTGTACATGGCAAGTATGATTAAAAGGCATCCACGGGATAAAACATTCCCTGAACGCATACACGATTCAATTCATTTCGTATATGTAGACTAATTTCCTCCTGGTAGGACGACGATAATAATACGGTCCTAGTCTAAATCTGGCCAGACTCTCGGAATAAATCATGTTCCGATTCGACACGTGGTAAGACGTTCCACATCCAAGACTCGGGCTTATAAAATATATATGCCGAGTACCCCAAATTCGGTAGATCAATTCACGAAAGAGGCAGAAAAACAGCTCAAGCCTCATAACAAGCGGTACGCTACATGCAAATAACACCACCTCGCAAGTATACAACATTTGACGGCCGGGTCGATCAACGCATAGCGTTCAACTCCCAACAACGTCGTCATATGCCCACTAACACATGCATTTAAGCAGTAGGATACCTCTCCGTTCCGACATTCCAGCCTTACGAACGGGAAGGTAGCCAAAGGAATGAGAGTACAAAGCACAAGACAAAATAGTGCTCAACCGTATCATTTGTAAAAACCGACTCAACGTGGGACATACCAAAAACCGTCACAAAACATGAGAATAGGGAATCATATAAGTTTAAATATGATAAACATGAGTCAATACATGATACATAAGCATTAGAACAAGTTTATGAAGCATAAGGAATAAAAACATAGTTCACCTCTCCAAAACAATGTTGTTTGGAAACCAACGAAAACAAGGGTCCACTTCAAACGGTCATAACTAGAGTTCTATATATGGGAATGCAGAAATTCTAAGTCGAGGTGATAGCTTATCCTCTTACGGTTCCAACGAATGGTCACAAGCCCAAAACAAGCAAGTAACGAAGGAGATATGATCATTCTACCAAAAAGGGTCAGTGCAGTGAAACTGCGCAAGTCACGACCGTGACTTGTATTTCACGACCGTGAAATGGGGTTTCACGACCGTGACTTACATCTCACGACCGTGAGATGTGTTACCAAGTCACCCGTGAACCTTCAAGATAAATTCAATCCTTTTATTTTCAATTCTCATAATCTACTTCTATTAACTATCAACAATCAATATTTATCATCAACAATCATCAACTAACACAATCATCATCAATATCATAATTCCTAGGCTTTCTAAATGTATTCTAAATACGAACTCTAACATGGAAATCATGTAAAACACGTAAATGATATCGAGTAACCCTTCACCGTTACCTTTACGCGTCTTTAAACGGTTACTAAGCTTTCCTAGTCTCCACCTACAAACAAATAGGTAATAAAAGATGAATATAATTCACCTAGAGAAAGACGGATAATTTAAAAAAACGAGAAAGACGATGATTTTAATATCAAAACGGATAGAGGAAGGTAAGAGGAGAAGAATAAGACGAACTTACGTGAATTCTATCGAGTAACGAAAAAGTTACGGTGAATCAAAGATCGAAAAATGAAGAGGGAGGCTAGCTTGAGATTTCTTAAAGAGGAAGTGAGTTGTGTTTGATTTTGAGTAATGAATTAGGTTAAGGGAATTAGAGTATAAGTAAGGAAAAGTCAACCAAAAAGTCAAACTCGCCTTAAGACGGCTTTTTCATGGAATCTCGCAGAAATTCCAAATACGAACTCGGAAATTCTAAATTCGACTCGGAACTTAAAATTCTAATTTAAAACTTAAATTTACTGAAAAGTTTCGTAAAATATTTCTACTAGAAAAATAGGGTACATTTGCGGGTGTTACAGCATAGCCCCACAATAAATCAGGCACTACCGTGTGACTCATCATGGATCGAACCATATCAATTAATGTTCGATTTCTCCGTTCGGACACACCATTTAATTGAGGTGTTCCAGGTGGAGTTAACTGTAGTACTACACCACAGTTTTTGAGTTGTTGATCAAACTCATTCGAAAGATATTCGCCACCACGATCTGAACGTAGTGCTTTAATCTTTCTACCCAGCTGGTTTTCAACCTTATTCTGGTATTCCTTGAACTTATCAGAGGACTCACTTTTGTGCTTCATTAAGTAGACATATCCATATCTACTCAAATCGTCCGTGAAAGTGATAAAATATCTATAGCCATCTCTAGCGTTGATTGACATAGGTCCACACACATCAGTATGCATGAGTCTTAATAGGTCAGCAGCGCGCATTCCAACACCTTCTTCACGCGTTTTTCATTTATGTGTCCCATACGGCAATGCCATAGATAGGTTTGATCTTTGTCACCAACCTTTACCTTTTTATTACTCACATGCAATATATCTGTGGTTTGATCTAAAACATAAATCCCATTCATGGAAACTGCTTTACATAAATCATTTCGTTAAAAGAGAAAATACAGCTATTATCCTTTATTACAAATGAAAAACCGTCCTTATCGAGTACGGAAACTGAAATAATGTTTTTAGATAAACTGGGTACATAGTAACAGTTATTTAAAAATAACTCAAATCCACTCGGGAGTTGGATTACATATGTTCCCACTGAAATGGCAGCTACTCTTGCTCCATTCCCCACTCGCAGGTCCACATCACCCTTTTCGAGAGTTCTGATGTTTCTTAGGCCCTGCAAATGATTACACAGATGAGAACCACAACCAGTATCAAGTACCCAAGTTCCGAAACTTGCATGGTTAATCTCAATCATATGAATAAAAGATGACATACCAACAGGAGTGACGCGGCCTGCTTTTACGTCTTCAGCATACACGGGACAGTTCCGCCTCCAATGCCCAGTCTTGTGGCAATGGTGGCACTCCATGTTTTCTATGCTCTTTGTCTTGCCTTGTGAGCTACTGCTAGTCTCACCAGGCCCACTCTTGCCCTTTCCTGGCTTCTTGAACTTCGGCTTCCCTACAGCTAGGTCGGCCTGAGCCTTGCCCTTACCCCCTTACCCTTGTTTGCAATCATGAGAACGTCCTGCTTCAGGCTCCCACTCAATTTCAGATCCTTCTCAGTCTATATGAGAAGTGAGTGTAGCTGATGAGGATTTCTCTTCAAATCATTCATATAGTAATTTGCCCGGAATTGGGCAAAGCCATCATGAAGTGAATGAAGCATGCGGTCAATGACCACGCTCTCTTTGATTTTGCAATCAAGTGCCTCCAGTTTTTCAGAGATTCTCGATCATATCGAGAATGTGTGGGCTAACCGGTTGGCCCTTCTGGAGTTTCGCTTCAAAGAAGCGAGTGGTAAGCTCATACATAACGATCTGCGGTGCTTTTGAGAACTCGTTAGTGAGCGTGGTGAAAATCTTGTTTGCACCTTGGGCAATGAATCGTCTTTGTAAATTGGATTCCATTGAAAAGATGAGTACGTTCTTTATCGCACCCGCCTCCATTACGAAATATTTATAAGCAAGTAATTCATTGGCTCCTACATTGGGGCCTGGGTTAGGCGGTAGTGGCTCAGTCAAGTACTTGAGCTTACCGTCAGCTATGGCAGCATTCCGTAATGAAGCCTCCCAGTCCGCAAAGTTGGACCCGTTATTCTTCAATCGCGTGGACTGATTCATGTTGTCCATGAACATCTTAAGCCAGGATTCACGTGCGAGCGTGGCACTTGGCATAGGGGCATCAGCATGTCCAGCCATTTGTTATAACAGTTTTATCGATATAAATGAATACTACACTGCAAAAAAGGAGATAAAACATAATAAGCATTTTCATCGTTTTAATTAAGTCTAATGCAAAACCGATTAATGCGAAGACTCTTGCATTTATACAATTGACCTCCCTCAAGTATTATATAAATGATCCCAAGACTCAATTTTTGTAAATTGATAAGTCAACTTCTTGGCTAATTCTACTTTTAGAATTCCTGGTCGATAAATTTCTGTAAATTCTATCTATAGTCCATCATAATCACGAGATATTACTCGGACTATAATGTTGAGGCACGTACTACTTACTCAACGTAGAAGGGATCATATGGAGAGTAAGGTTCTATATGCCTACCGACGAAGAAAGGATTCATAGCAGTTTTCTCTATAAAGACTAATCTCAATTTTAGGTTTTAGAGGAAGGTCCATCAGCTTTAATTTTATTCATCTAAGTGAACGAATGATCTAGCATTTAGAGAATGAATAATTTAAGATGATAGCTATTAGAATTTTGAGTGACATCTGGATGTCCATGATAATTAACATACAATCTATATGAGTCAATTTTCATGCAATTAATAAGTAGTAGGTGGTTTGGTTTAGGCGGAATATGATGCACTAACTATCATGCAAAAGAAAAACAATAAGAACGGAAAAATGAAAATTAAAGTACAAAGTCCTAGTGTGGCTTATCCTATCAAAATAGAACAAAAATTACACTTTGGAATCCATCCTTATGGACCCTAGAAGCTTGACTTGATGTTCCATCTTGGTCCATGTAGCGGGAGTGAGCTATCCGATCTCCATCTTTGTTCTTCTCAAAAATACAATTTTAAAAAAAAAATTACAAAATATATACCTATTTACATTCTAATTTAAAAATTATAATTAAAGATTACAAAGGGGAGATTCGAGATCTCAAAATACATCAAAAACCATGTTACTATCATTACGATAACACAATCTACTAAGGCCACACTAAGCAATACAAATTACAACCTCTTGTAAAAATACCAAAATAATCCATTCATCCATTCATTCATTCATTCAACAAAATAAAGTGCATCAACAAAATATATTAAACCTTCAAGACATAATTCATTAATTATGATGATTAATTTATCCAAACCACCTTTAAAATGATCAAAATTATGTGACAATTCCTTAATTGCACACAACAATTTTAATCAATCATAATCCAATTTAATTCATATTATCGGGTATAACATAAATTAAATTCAACATTATTTTAAACCTTTTTAAAATAATAGGGTATCTATCATTGTGAACTTTTTCACAACAATAATCTACATACATTATCTTTATAATGCAATAAACAAAATAAAAATAAATTTTTTTTTCTTTATTCACGGATGAACAGTATCCGTGAACAGTAGCAGGTATCAAGTTTTTTTTTTTTTTTTTTTTTTTTTTTTTAAATTTGATGTTACTAATATATTCAAGAACGGTACAAAATATCAACATCTAATCAATATTAAACATCGATACAAACTAGATGATTCAATTTAACAATTTAAAATGAATATCTAAAACAATGAATACCGAAAATATATAGCGATGAACATACAAATCGATTTCCATTTCCATTTTAATTTAATCCTTATTAAATCAAAACAACTACTAATTCATCATGTTATCGTCTTAACTATTTAAAACAACAATTATAATGAATCAAAATGGAAAACAAGGCAAAAAAAAAAATTTCCTCACGGCTGAACAGTGCCGTGAACAGTACCAATTTTTTTCCCTGACCGTGAACAGTACCAAAAAAAAACAAACCCTAATTTTTTTTTTCTTCTTTCAGCCGAAACAAAAAAAAAAACAAAACAAAACAAAAATTTTTAATCTTATATTTCATCAAATATGAAAACATATAAAATAATTTCATAGCCAATTGCTCTGATACCACTTGTGGGAAATATCGGTATACTCCCCTTTAAATAATTCGGATTATAATGAAATTATAACTATATGAATTTCTAGTCATAAATGAAATTGCATAATATAAAACAAGAGATTAAGAAATAACCTTCGGACCTAGTAAAAGGCCTAAGAACAAATACCAAAGTAGGTATTCTCCTAATCGTTGCATCCAAGATGGTTCAAGAAATGCCTTCGTCGTGCTAGAACGAATACCCAAAAATTACTTCTAATTTTGTGTGTATATTGATGATGAATATGAAGATGAATAAGAGAGTTAAAAATCAGAATTTTTCTCCTCTTTTCACCCTAGTGTACCGTGAGAAATTCTAGACTATTAGGGTTTTTTTTTCTCCTTTTATTGCTCTCTTAGAGCCGAGTAAATCAAGAAGAGAATAAAAAACCTAGTTTCCTTATTTCTCTCAACCTATATTAGGTAGTTATCATATCATTTAATATGTACATAATGTAATATGTATTCTAGTTATTACTAGTAATGGACCGTCACATAAACCGAGTAATGCCGGACCAATACACTATAATAATATCGTGTAATACATATCCGCCAACTTAAATATAACAACTTACATTTAGTTTAGACCAACATTATATACATGGATTAAATATAACATTTTATATTCAATAACCAGCTAACATTATTTAATCGTTATTAAATAATCGTATCATCATCACATTGACTAACCTTTTAGTCAAATACATCGACTAACCTTTTAGTCATTTAATAAGGCATCAATATGATTATTTTCTCAAATAATCACATCTCTTAAACACATCCTTTAGGTGTGACTTTTAGGGATCAGTTGATCACCGCCATCTGTATGACAATAACGTCAAACTTATCTAGCAAGTCAATCGTTATCGATAAACGTTAATCAACTGATTATAATACAAAGTGTACCCTGTGAACCTTAGCTGTTATCACACTAACTGTGGAGGACACTAGCTCCAACAAGGTTTGGGGTTCACAACTCCCTTTCCCTTGTCAGTGGTGGACTGGGTGGTTGTTTTAGGGGCCTCCCCAATCTTAATGCCACTATAAGGTCTGTACACAGGTCTAGCAGCAGGTTTAGGCATAGTGGGTTTGGTATTTCCTATCTTCTCAACCCTCAGTGCTAGGTTAACAACATTATCATAAGAAATAGGGGTTGCATTCTGACCCTAGCAGCAATGCTCCTATCTAGAATTTCTAGGAACCTGGCAATTCTCTGGTCTGGTTTTTCATTGACCTCACACTACAGTGTTAACTGCTCAAAGTCTCTTAGGTAAGCTTCAACATGTATCTCTTCTTGCTTAAGTTTAGACAGTTTGATGAACAAGTCTTAGGTATAGTCCTTGGTGACAAACTTACTTAACATTTTATTTTTAAGGTTGGACCAAGACCTTAGGGGTTCTTTCCTTTCCTTAATCCTTTGGTGTTTAAGATTATCAAACCATAAA
Organism: Heliosperma pusillum; assembly: GCA_022085475.1. Classification (NCBI taxonomy): domain Eukaryota; kingdom Viridiplantae; phylum Streptophyta; class Magnoliopsida; order Caryophyllales; family Caryophyllaceae; genus Heliosperma; species Heliosperma pusillum. The sequence continues at coordinate 5,299 of JAIUZE010024324.1, read as the reverse complement.
GAAGCATAGGCTTTTAGTTTTAACACAACAACCTTAAATGATTTAATGTCAGTGTAGCCTTTGTATTCAAACACCTTTTCAACATCCCTAATCCATTCTAGTAAGTCATCAGGATTTAAAATACAGTAAAATTCACGGATTTCTACCTTGAGATGCTTATCAGTGTGATCTGGGACCTCCTCTTAAGTCCTGTTGCTTTCTCCTTAGTTTGACCCTTCCTTCTCCTATATGGGCTGACCTCTTCATATCCCCATGTGGCCACGACCTCTACCTCTGCCTCTTGGGGGTGGTCTTCCTCTTGGTGAGTTTGGAATGTTTTCTATGACAGTGTTTAGAGCAGCTAGCATCACATTAACAGTGCCTACTAACTGGTCTACCTTCCCCTCAGTTCCTGCAAGCCTCTCTTCATTCATTGGGATGTTTTTGGTATTTATGTTGTAGTTAAGGAAATAATGAACTCACAACCAAAGCTCTGATAACCAAATTTGCAGTGATATAGTGGGGGGTGTTGTATGAATTGTAGTGAATGACTCTTAAGACAGACAAGGACACAAGGGATATAATTATCAACTAAACTCCACACCTTAACACATGAAATTAGCTAACAACTTGGACAGACAAAGCTCATTCACCACTGACAAGCACAGGTTAACAAGCTTGAGCCTAACACCAAGACAAACAACCCACAGTCTGAGCACATGGAGGTTTGAACTTACGCACAGACTTTGATCAATGACCGAGCCTGTCGCAAGCCCGATACAAAGATAATTTACCAAGACTAGGCTAATAACAATTTAATGTAATTAGGGAAGTAGGGGTCGATCCTCAGGGAGATGGTGTTTCCTATAGAATGTGAAGTGTCTCGCAATTGAGTTTTATCTAACGAGTTTCTGGGTTTTGGGATTATGATGTCTAAACTAACAAAAAGTATAAATGAAAACAAAATAAAAGCAATTGAACATGGAAGCAATAAAGCAAATGATGAATTAACAATGATGAAAAGCATCTAGGGAAGTAGGTTCACACATGTAGATTAAGATATTGATGAAATTGGATTTAGGACATGCAAATAATTCATTGTGAGTTCGTAAGAATGATGTGTTAATTACAATCATAGATCAGATGGTCTAGCAGGCTTTTAGGCAATTTACTAGGTCTTAATCCACCATGTCATGCTTTGTCTATTCAATTCTCGTATCTCTACCTTGGAAAAGAATTCCGTGCTAGTCAATGATTTTGATCAGGAATCGTCAACTATCGTTATAGTCCAAACATGCATAGACACAATGTTTTAAAAGCACAATTTCTTTTATTCAATTATCATTTTTTAATCAATCTAACATGGCTACCCTACACCCTAGAAAGGTGAATACTCACTCATGATAATGTTTATATCTAAGATGATGGTGATAATGAAAACTAGGATAGACATGTTTAGTTGATTTTGACAATAGTTTAAGACTCTCTATGTGGCGATTATAACGACGCTAATTGATAATCTAAGAAATGAAATTACGATTATAACAACACAAAAATGAATCTAAGATAATAGGTTTGGAAAATAATAAACAAATAGAAAACAATAAGGACATTAAACAAAGGATAAATAAAAATACCTAGGTGACGATCAACAACGAAAACGATAACAATAATAGAAATCCCTTACATAGAATAATCGTTCCTTGAATTACAACACTTGAACCCAACAAAGTAGATTACAAAGATTGAAATTCTTATTGATCTAAGCTAAGGTTTTGATGTAAAAAGACAGAAATAAACTATGAACTAAAGGTGAAAAAGAAGAAAATGATCTAAACTAGAATTTCTAAACTAAAGAGAAGAGAAAAGATTATTCTAAAGAGGATGTAGAAGAGATGTGTGAAGAGGATTGTGTGTTGATGTTCTGGCTTGAGCATCCTTTATATAGCATTAGGGTTTCGTGGGGAAGGGGTCGAGCATTGAACATATAGGACAAAAGAAGGAAGTTGAAGCAATTTGCTCGAAGCAGCAGGGATCCCCGATCGGGTACACACTTACCCGATCGGGTAAGTTGTCATCTAGAAGCTCTGACTCTCGTTTCATCTCCCTTTGCTTATGACTTGACTTCCAACATCCCCGTTGACCTCTTGAGTCGGGTTTGTTGATAGGGTCTGATGTAAAGCGAAGAATTCTTCGCCTAATCGATTGATCTTCCGACAACTGCGACATCGTCTTTACTTCTTCTTTCTTTTGAATTGGTGAACTTTCTTGAAATGCCTTTGACATGGTCAAGCTTGCTTCTTCAAATCGTCGGGTTCTAGGCAAATGCTCGGGAATATAGAAAAAGGGCGTAGAAACGTCACTTTCCCTACAAAACAGGTTAGAACATAAGAATTTGCCTAGAAGACGATATTAGCTCATAAAATGACTTAACAAAGCACAAATGATCTACAAAACCGAGCTAAAATGGGGGTTAAAATCATACAAATATTCACTTATCAAACTCCCCCAAGCTAAACCTTTGCTTGTCCTCAAGCAAACATAATAACAATACCAGGACAAGGGTTGCAAGCATTGGCTACTACACCATCAAGAAACAAATCTTAACGTAAAACTTTGAAAACATAATGAATCATAACCCAAAAAAAACGTGGGTAAGAAAGACACATAAACATGGCTGAGATTTACATAACGGCGTAGCACAAAGAATTCCACTATAGAATTTTCGGCTCTTGCATGATCTTTTGACAAATGGACTCTCACGGCACACTCGAACACTCATTGCATGTAAAAGGTGATTTCTTTATGTGTAAATATTTTTGAGACACTCACCTATCTACGACTTATGAAAATGTGTCCGCAGTCTAATATGGTAAACAATTCAAAACACAAGTCAAAGATCACAATGCACATAGAAAGAAGCCGAAAAAGGAATGAAGAAGGTTTTGGGAAATGGGTGAAAGGTGGACAAACAGTTATGGTCATGTGAAGGTTAGAGTGAGCTAGCAACTGACCAATGATAAATGAATACTCAATCCAAACTTTCGGTTAATTCCCAAAAGACGAAAAAACAAAGCCAGACTGAATAAGTGGCTTATTACGCACGAAACACAAGGGTAAACTCCTTCTATTGATTTGACATTTTGAGGAGATACTCGCAGCTTCTTCTTCTTTTTTTCGATTTTTTCGATTTCTTTCTTCTTTTTTTTCGTTTTTTTGTTTCTTTTTTTGTTTCTTTTTTGTTTCTTTCTTTTGAACATAACTTCACTTCTTGAACATTTTCGTCCTCCCAAATTCACTTTGTCATTAAGGAAATCTTCTCAAAATAACACCAATACACCATAGTCTAGCTACTAGCTCAACAAGGTAGGCAGTTTTTATATGTCGCTATTATTTTGTGAAGCATTTGTATGAAGGAGCTTATTTTGAGGGGCAATTTAAAGTGAAAAGGCTTCAAATCTTAGTGAATCATGAATGCAATGCTTATAGAAATGAAATGAGAACCATACTTGATATAGGAGGGACATGAGTCTATGCTCAAAATGTAAATTCACTCTTGACATTTCAGATTTGTTCCCTTGACTTTAAAGCTCAATACCTCAGAAAACATTGATAACTTTGACGTGATTTCACTTGGAGATGAAAGCACATGATGTTAGCTTTCCAACAAGTGGTCACATGCTTTATTTGGATAAGTAACGAAGGAGATATGATCGTTTCAAGTTGAGCTGTCCAAGGTATACGCGGGTGACGCAATTGAACGAGATACCAACAACATGTATGCAAAGTGGAAGCTTGGTTTGAATAATTCTCAAGTTTACTTTCCTAAATAGAGTGTTGTTATTATTTTCCTAATTTGAATAAAGTAGTGTGATAATCTTATTTAATAATAAGGTAGTATTCACAATTTCCTAATTTCTATCTAGCTAGTTTAAGGTAAGTACTAGTATAAATACCAAGCTATGTAATCAGAATTATTAATACAATTTGAGAGCTTAATACAAGATTACTTGTGTGTTCTTCATAGCTTGCGAGTTATAAAGATCAAATTAATTCGTTCTTGCGAGAGTGAGTTAATCCATATTCTTCCTTGTGAGGTTGAGTATTATTCGTGGCTAAATCGAGTTCCTTGCGAGGGAGGAGAGTTAGAGCACGTCATATCCTTTATATTTTCGTTCATATACATACAAAAACCAAAAAAACACGTTAATTTCCGCTGCAACTTTATTAAAAACAAACGAACAGTTTCCCGAACTGTTTGAACCAAAAAAACGAGTGTGTTTTACATCAATTTGGTATCAGAGCTTCGGCTCTTGATTTCCTTAAATTAAGACGATCCTTGAATGAATGATTTATCTATATCGGGTTTATAATCATGGTTTGGGGTTTGAAGAACCTTGATCGTGAAATAAAAAGGTTAGAAAGGGAATACGAGGAAGCAAAGTTTTGGAAGAATATACACAAGGAGCTTGACGGAATTATAGCAAAGTATGAACGTCCAAGAGAAAAGAAAGATGAGTCAAAGATTGAGTCATTTGAAGTCATTCACAAAAAAGAAGTGGAGACAATAACAAAAAGTGGGAGCGTAGAGAACAAGGGAAGTTCATTAAGGCGTTGTTTCAAGTGCCAAGGCCATGGACACATTGCTAAAGAATGCCCACAAAAACGCGATCTAACGATCGATGAATTATGTAATCTCCTTCCAACCTTTGTGCTACCTGACCCTCAAAGAGAGGAGGCGACAAGTGAAGATAAGGAAGAGGAGGTTCATGTGGATGATCCTTATAGTGTTGATGATCACCAAGAAGCAATGGTTCACAAGGTACATCTTCAAGCTAGTCCGGTGGAAGAAGGTGAGGTTATGTTTTCCAATATTGTTCATGAAGAAGGGAAACATGTAGAAGATGTAGGGAAGATGATATCTGACCTTGTCCAAACGAACAGTACGAAGAAGACTGTTTAATTCCGAATGATGAAACAAAAAAAGGAGGAAGACGAAATTACCATCTATATTGTTGATCCACTAACTGATGATGAAGATATAGAAGATGTAACTGAAGATAAAATATTTTCTTTTGAGGATGAATCTTACATAGAAGATACGACATTAGTTTATCCTCAGTTATCATCTATTTGTGATGAAGAATTTGAAGAAGTTTGTGATGAAGCTCACATGGAAGAGAATGATAACACAAGTTATGGCGATGAAAATCAAGATGATCTTACTCTTACGGCAATCTTGGGTGAGGAATTTATATACAATAATTTTTGTTTGGATTCTCAAGTTAGTGCACCTTATCAATCACCACTTGATAAATCC
>JAIUZE010024319.1:0-13024 GCA_022085475.1 Heliosperma pusillum | reverse complement strand
TAATGAGAACCCGAAAGGCCGTCCAAAAAAATCCACGACTAGGAACAAGTCGTCTTTCGAGCATAGTCAAAGGAAATATGGGACACCTAGCACCGATGGATCTATTGCTCGTACTCACTTATTTGGGGACTTTCCTCCAGGACCACCAAACGCTCCGTTAGAAAGAAACTACACCGTTGGCCTTTTCTCAACTTGGTCTAAACGATACGGGGTACCGGAGGTGCTTTGGGGCCAGTTCGATGGTTGGGTAGATGTCGGTGACGATGGTCACTGTGGTTACCGGGTTATATCACATGCCCAACGGAGGCAAGAGGGCGACTACATTCAGATGAGGATGTGGTGTGCCCGAGAGATTAGAAGCGACGACGTCTATAAGAACCTGTTCGGTACTCATCCATCCTCTAGGACTGGTTTGACAGGCTTTGAGATTACATTGAGGCGTGCCGAGTTCTATCTTGAGATCCCATGCGGTACGGAGCATTGGATGTGTTCCGACCACTTACTTGTGTTTGCAACCACCTTCAACGGGACTATATGTGTTATCGGTCATTTCCGTCGCGACAATGGTGAGAAAATTTGGGGTGGTAGTTGTGAGACAATTTTACCACTTAGGGCTTTGGTTCCAGGTCAAAAACCCTGTGGTGTTATGTGGATTGTAAACTACCACAATCATTGGATGCGGTTGCATTCAAGAGGGCCGCAAGATGATGTTGCCATGCCACCACTAGCTCCCGCTTGGCGGACTTATAGACACGAAAGTGTCAGGCATCTCGAAACTTTGTACCAGAGAAATATCGAGAACTGGAACGCTTGCATCGGATCCGCCACGGGAAGAAGTCGGAGACGTAGAAATGAAAGCACCGATGAAGAAGTTGCACGGAAATTGAGTTTCGGTTAAGCACTTTATTAATGGAGTCAAAATGTAATAGTACTTTTGATGAATATTTATCTAATGTTTGTTTTTTTAAATTTACGTTAATTTTTGGTTAAATATAGTTGACGTTGACAATACTCGAATAAAGTTGACATTTATTAATAAAGTACTCGAATAAAGCTGACATAAGTCTTAAAATTACATTACATTGAAGAAACGATTAAAATACCCATGTTGCAAACGAAACCATCATCACCACATTTTTTCATTAAATACACGCAGTCGGTTTTAGTAAGACTAATCAGTGGAGTAATCTGTTGATGAATATTCCTTTGGCTTGAATAACTCCTCCTCCAAGTAGCCGGTATAAATGTGGTATATAAAAATTGGCTCCGGCGGGCCATGGAATATCTGACCATCACCCTGGTAACCCTCCATAAGCTGATGTAGTGTCATGGATGGAATGATGGTTTCACATCTTTTGAAAAATTCAATCAACTCCGCCTCGATCCTCTTTAGTTCATCCCTTTTCAGAAGGACAGATTCTAAACAATAACATAAAATGGTAACAACTAATTATGTAAGTAAACAAATGAAATTAAAAGAAATGATATTATTAAGGTTTGAAATTAAAGTTGACAGAAATTTTACCTTTTGTTATATTCAATTCAGGAATATGAGGGTAATTTGTCTTATAGGGAGTACCCATCATTTGTGGTAGTGATACGAGATTAGGTTCATAACGGTTCATGAAATCCCAAATGATATTATTATTAAACACGATTAGTAAACGGCGAAATATGGAAGGAAACTCATTAACAATTTCATCAATTCTATTTTGTATGAAATTAACCTCTTCAACATCGTTCATAGGCATGATGGTAGATGAGGTTTTAGGGAGATAGTAAGTTTTGTGAAAAATGATGGTGGAGTGAGCTCCTTATATAGAGGTCAGGCTGGAAATTTGTTCCGAAAATGATGTGACAACTATACTGACGACTTTAATAAAGTTCTGAGCATGATGTGACTACTCAACTGACGACTTTAATAAAGTTCTGATCATGATGTGACAACTCAACTGACAACTTTAATAAAGTTCTGATCATGATGTGACAACTCAACTGACAACTTTATTCATTAATTAAAAACTGATAAATATTACAACGATTTTTTGCAGAACCAACAATTAATCATCGTTAAATACATTTCATTAACACTTAATCAGTTGAATATCCTTCGGAAGAAGAACCATTAGGCCTATAAAACTCCTCCTCTATGTAAGTTACATACATTTCAAAGGTTTTAAGACTCTGAATGGCCCCACGAACATCCGGCCGTCCCCTTCACATAGAGAGTGTAAGGTCCTATATGGGATAACTGTCAAACACCTCTTAAACAGTTCAACTATCTCCAACTTCACTTTCTCCTACTCACATCGCTTCAAGATGACAGTTTCTGAAAATACAAAAACAAAACTTCATAATAATTTTTGCAATTTTTTTGAAAGGAAAAATTAGACAATGGATTAAAAGTAACCATACCTTCTGTTACGTTCCTAGGGTGAATGGAAGGGTTGTTCAGACCGTAAATAGGTCCATGCATTAGTTGAAGCGAAGATAGGGGAGGATTGTGACGACTAATGAAATTATTAAGTACATGATTATTCAAAACAATCATAAGGCGGTCGAATAGTAAGGGAAACTCGTTAACTATCTCGTTAATTTTATTTTGATAATAATTCACTAATGGAATGTTAGTCATCACCATGATTAAAGTGTAGTATAAGAGGAGTAATATATTTTAAGAGTAGAGAGAAGATAGTGAGTTGTGTGGAAATAAATTGTTGGGTAAAGGGTTTAAATAGACAAAATTTTAGGGTTTTCATGTTGTGGCCAATACAACAATAATATAAATAAAAGTAAATAAATCAACAAACCAATAAAAACAAATAACTAATTAAATAAAAGTTAAGTCAATACTACATAAAAACCGAAGAAAATAAATACAATGCATAAATATCCGGTACTAGTTACCCTGATCATGGGTATCGTAGTACATGCTCATCTGACTAAACAAAATATCCAACTGCTGCTGCTGCATCTCCGGAGTAGGTAAACGATAGACTTCTGAGAACTGCCTACTAAGTGCAACGGCTACCTTTGGCTCAGCGTGGAAAAGTGGACGCATAAAATGAAGACGATCCGATGGTGGAAAATAGAATCGGTGAGAAATATCATCGTACCATCTCTCATAGTCTCGAGATACCTCGAAAGGCATCGTAGCTCGTCGAGACCGACTCTTGAAGTTCACCAAGGAAGTCTCGTGGCCCCACATCGTATCGGGCTCCCGACCAAACTCCACATTATAACCGTTCTTTGCTGGACGGTACTCGGTACATGGGATAGGCATAGGCATCGGGATAGTCTGAATGTACCCAAACTGGCGCATACAACGATCAGGCTGGTACGGCTCAACAATGGACTGATATCGAATATAGCCGGAATAGCGAGAATATCTCGCAGAACTCGGCATACGCGTCCAATAAGGCGTCCATCTAACCTGCTCCCTGGTAAACCCGTCCAACCTAACACGCCACATCTGAAAATGGTCAATGTCGCCCTTAAACCGAGGAACGTGCCTCCAAGCATCCACCCGTGGCCTGCCCTCCAAATAATCTCCCCCGTGTGGCCGACACTGGGGGAAGTACTCGTAAATCCATGCCTGCAATAAGGGCAGACACCCACTAACACCGCGAGCCTCCCGTCGCGATGCCATGCCTAGCTGCCGGTACAGATATGCCAAACAAGCGGCACCCCAAGCATACTCTCCAACCTGCTCCAGATCATCAAGTAAGGGTAACAACTGAGCTGACACCCTATCACCAGACTTGTCCACAAACAAAGTCTGTCCCAACAACAATATCAAATAAGCACGTAGGGAGTCATGCTCAGTCCCTTCCTTGATATGAGCCCTCAAAGCTGACACCAACAAGCCACCACCCTTATATAACGGTGGTGCCACCTCTCCGGGAGGTTTGCCAAAAAAACCTGCCACGGCCCTCTTCAACCCCGCCTCCTCCCTCGAAGAACCGGCAACGGAGGTACCTCGAACAAACACCCTCGTACCAGTAGGCCGGATCCCAAGAATCTCCTCCACATCGTGAAGCGTAATAGTGATCTCCCCGAAAGGCATATGAAAAGTGTTGGTATCCGGCTGCCACCTTTCTATGAAAGCGCTAAGAAGGTTCTCATCCAAAGCTTTCGTGCAGCACATCGTCAACCCAGTCAACCCAGTCAGCTGAAACCTCCTAACAACATCAACCGGCACCTCCATGCTCCGTAACCCATCCACATAACTCAGCCTCTCGTAACACTTAATAAAGGACCTAGCCTCCTCGGTCTCAATCCAACTACTATATGCCACATGCCCCCCAAAACTGCGTAACACCGATATGTTACGGGGCCCACCAGAAACTGGGTCTCTAAGGAGCCAATCACTATCGCTGCGCGGCTTCTTCCGCGGCTCCCTCTGCGAACCATCATCTAACCTAGAATAGCGACCAAAGGAGTCCCGAGCTAACCTCTGAGACAACGGTACCTCCAATCTCGATAAAGGTACGGACCGCTGAACAATATCCTCCTCGCCCTCAGACTCGGTGTCCACCAAACCCTCGTCAACAATATCATCTTCCGCTTCCTCGTGACCATGAACAATCTCAGGAACACTACCTCCTACCTCCTCCGACCTCTCCATGTCAGAAATACCGCTACTAACGGGATTAGATCTACTACACCGAAAAACAATACGACGCTTTGAAGCCGTGACTCTACGGTTCACCGTACGATCTTCGGGAACCATAACGCTCTTTCCTCGATCACCCATCTGCATTTACACAATTAAAACATGCAAATAAGCGTTAATAATATTCCAAAAACATATTAGCATCGAAATAATTAAATTAATCAACTTAATTAACAAACTAAAAAAAAAATTTTGGGTTAACCATGGACGGACTTTTAATCAAAAAATTCAAACCATGGTAGGATTTAAATTCTGGAAATCCCACCATGGCTGGACAACTAGATCACACGTCCCACCATGGTGGGATGAAAATTCTGGAATTTCCACCATGGTGGGACGTGTGATCTGGTTGTCCAGCCATGGTGGATTTCCAGAAATTTAATCCCACCATGGTAGGACAACCAAACCACACGTCCCACCATGGTGGAACTTGGGGGAAAATTTTTTTTCCCCCATGGTTGGACGTGTGATTTGGTTGTCCAACCATGGGGGAAAATTTTTTTTTCCTCCAAATTTCAAACTAACAATAAGAAATCGGAATTAAATTTGATAATTTCTATCTTTATACCAATTATTCATACAAATCTATACAAATTACTAACAACAAATTACTAACAACAAATTACTAACAAATTGATTTTACAACAAATCTAACAAGAACAAAAAAAACATACTATGAAATAATTATAAACTAACACAAAACAAATTACAACAACTTTATAACAACAAACAAATTAAAACAAACCCAATACAATCTCATACAAATAACAACCTAATAACTACAAGTTTAATTGAAAACAAAAACTAACTAACAACAAACAAATTCTAACAAATTAAACTACAACAATATAACTAGATCTACAAAACAAAACAAAAAAATTAAGAAGAAAAACATACCTTTTGGGGACGGCAGGGGCGGCAGGCACGGTGGTGGGGGACGGTGGGTGGCGGGTCGGCGGCCTACTGGTGGCAGTGGTGGCGGTGGGGGCGGTGGGGGTGTGGGAGAGGGTAAGGTGAGTGTGTTTGGGGTTTTGAATTTGAGAGAGTTTTGTTTTAGAGAGAGAAAGCAAAAGGGCAATTATCGTCTTTTTTATGAAAAACGTCGTCGATGTTTTCTAAAACGTCGTCGATGTTTTACAATCCGGTATTATAATGGCAATTGGATCTCAAAAATCACTTTCTTGAATACGATTCTAGAAGAGGTTGTATATTTTATATCCACCTGTGGGTTCGTAGATCCTAATTATCCTAAGTTAATTTGAAAGCTTAAGAGGATGTCTTAAGTAAGCACTAAAGAGTTGGAATTAGTGTGTCAATCATGTCATAAAATATTTCTCGATATCTCGAGAAATTATGTTGATACATGAAGTTTAGTGGGAGTAATGTGGTGTTCATCAGTCTTATATGTGGATACATATTGATCATTTTAGATGATGGAAGATTTTGGAGAAGTATAATACATCTCTTAGATATCTGGATTTATGGAGATAAATCTAAAAGGATATTAGCATTAAGTCAAAGATCTTTGACTAGTTCAAGGAAGTTGAACACGTGATAATTGATTCCTTTTACTTCCGCTGCGGGATCAATTATATATGCTGTAATTTATGCTCAATCCGACATTTCGCATGCTTTGAGCATGACAAGTCGTTTGCAATCAAATCCAAGTGAGAGTCACTTGATAGCCATTAAGAACATCCTTAAGTACTTGCGAAGGACTAAAGATATGTTCCATGTGTTTGGAGTTTACAGTGAGTTGTGTGTAAGGGGTTACACAGACTTCAGTTTCCAAACTGATCAAAGTGATTTGAAATCACGAACTGGCTGTGTTTTATAGAAGATTTATCTGTTGGAAGAGTGCTAAGTAGAAAGGACTATTGGAAAGGTTCCAAGTAGGAGTGAAATTTCCAAATATAAATGTCATGTATCCGCTAGAAGTGTTCCAGCCAGTTAATCATTGCGGTTTTCACAAACGGAAGTGGAGTACATTGCATCATTTGATGATGCATATGAAAGTAGCATGGATTCGACATTATTGGAGGGACTAGAAGTAGTTCCTATAGTTGTATATCCTATCCCATGATACTGGTAAACAGTAGGAGCTACCTTTAGGCCAAGAGTCCTAAGTCTAGATTCAAACCTAGACACGTACTCAGAAAGTTTTATGTAATATGAGATTACGTAGACAAGGGAAATAACAATCAGAAAGATGGGAAAGATGCAAGTATTGCTAATCCATTATCTATGCCTTTTGCAGGATGTACATGATAGTCATGTCATTTCAATGGGGATTGAAATATGTACCTGAATTGTTGGAGATTATGAGATATGAAATTATTGATATCGTATCATTAAAAAACTCCTTTACACTACAAGAAAACTTGTTTCAGGCGACTGTTATAAGGCGACTGATACAAGTAGTCGCCAATTTAGCGACTGAAAATAGAATAAGGCGACTGAGATCAGTCGCCAATTTGGCGACTGAAACAATCCTCAGATTTCAATTAAAAAAACTCGGGCGACTGATTTCAGTCGCCAAATTGGCGACTGATAAGCCATTTGGCGACTGAAATCAGTCGCCAAATTGGCGACTACGTTTTCAGTCGCCAATTTGTGTATTATTCCAGAATCGCGAAACTAATCCGCCACTCTCTACTTCCCCAAATTTCTTCAAAACACCCGAAACCTTAACCACCTCTACAAAATCGCCACCACTACTACTCCATACCCTTAACCACCTCTCCGACCACCACTACGACACTAGCTATACCGATATCACCACCGTCCTCACCAACAAACTCCGACTCTTATTCTATTTCCGTCACTTTTCCTTAATTAGGTGCGATTTTGCTCTCCTAAATCTAATTCCTTAGCTTGTTTGTTTGTTTATTTTATGATTTTATGATTTTAATTAGTATTATGATGTTTATGTATAATTTGTGATGCTTACAAAGTTCTAATGGTTAGTTAGTTAGGGTTTGTGTAGGTTGATGGTTAGGGTTTATATAAATTGGGGGTTTTGTGAAATTGTTAACATTATGTTAATCGAGGTTGTAATTGACAATGTATTGGTGTTTTTGATGATGTTAGGATTGGTGATTGACTAAATTAGTATAAATGGGAGTATTATTGATGGTAGAAAGTTAGTACTCCCTCCGTCTTATTCATTTGTTTGCCCTTTAAATTATTTTTTATGGTTGTTTTAATCAAAAGGCAAATAAATAATTGTGATGGAGGGAGTAGAATGTTAGGATTTTATAATTAAAGTGTGTATGTATTAGTTTGATAGTGTTTAGTATCCATGTTGATAATGTTATTAATTAGAATGATAGTAGTTTAATTAGTGATATGTTAATTTTAGTATAGTTAGTATCCATGTTGACAATATTATTGTTTGGTTTATTATTGATAATAGATATGTTCCTAGAGTTAGTAATAATTGATAATCAATATTGTTGTAATTATTGTTGTGTGGGTTAATGTTTAGATTAAAATGAAGAGGTTGGAACGTACATGGATGTACGAAGATAGACTTGATAAGAAAAGACGTCCTACCGCTAGATTTATAAAGGGGGTTGCCGAGTTTATTGAATTTGCTAGACAACAAGACGAGTATGATTTAGTAGCAAAGAAACTTAGGTGTCCTTGTATTAAATGCAAAAACATGAGATATCTACATGACATTGAGGTTCAAGAACATCTTTATACAAACGGGTTTTGTCCAAACTACTACAATTGGATTTCTCATGGAGAATCATATTTTTCACTTCCCGAACAATCTCAAATCCCACAAAATGAGAACCCATATAGAGATATGGTAGTTGATGCATTTGAGTCTAATATTTTCAATAATGATCATATACCAATGAGTGAAGAAGAACCACACCCACAAGCAAAAGCCTTTTTTGATATGTTAAAGGCGAGTGAAAAACCATTATATGAAGGGAGCAAAATGTCATTGTTAGAAGCCGCCTCTAGGATAGTAACTTTGAAATGTGAGTACAATTTGCCATTTACTTGTGTTGATGGCATTGCTTCTTTGATTGAGGATGTTATCCCCGATAATAATGTCATGACCCGATCATTCTACAATACCAAAAAAGTAGTGAAAGGTCTAGAACTTCCGCATTACAAGATTGATGCATGTCCCGATGGATGTATGCTCTTTTGGAAGGATGATGCTTTACTTGACAAGTGTAGTAAATGTGAAAAGGCTAGATATAAGACAATTGAGGGAAGTATTGTCTTGAAAGGTAAAAAGGGAAAGAATGAAAAAAAGAGAGGTGAAAAGAGTAAGAAACCAATACCCGAAAATCCCGTAACTTACTTTCCTCTAGCTCCTAGACTTCAAAGAATGTTTGCTACCAAAAACATTGCCGAGCAAATGAGATGGCACAAGGAAAATCCCCGTACTCCGGGAAAGATGTGTCATCCGAGTGATGGAGAGGAATGGAAGCGGTTTGATATGCTTTACCCCGACTTTGCTGAGGAACCCCGTAATGTGCGACTTGGCCTTTGTACGGATGGTTTTGCTCCATTTGGCCAGTTTGGTAGAAAGTACTCTTCTTGGCCCGTAATGGTCACTCCATACAACTTACCACCTTGGTTATGTATGAAAAAACAATTCATCTTCTTGTCACTAATTATTCCTGGCCCTGATAATCCAAAAACCGCCTTAGATGTTTATTTGCAACCTTTGGTGGAAGAATTGAAACAATTGTGGGAGGTAGGTGTGCAAACATATGATGTGTCTTTAAAGCAAAATTTTCAACTAAGAGCTTCATTGTTGTGGACCATTAATGATTTTCCCGCCTACGGTATGCTATCTGGATGGTCTACCGCGGGAAAAAAGGCATGTCCTTGTTGCATGTACCAAAGCAAAGCATTTTCGCTTCCTTGTTCCCATAAAGTGAGTTGGTTTGATTGTCATAGACAATTCTTACCGGTGGGGCATGCCTTTAGGAGCAACAAAAAAGCTTTCAGAAAAGGTAAAGTGGAGCGCAATCATGCTGTAGATCGACTTCCGGGGGATAAGGTGTGGGATATGGTTTGTGATTTGTCACGTACTATTGATTGTACTAAAGCAGAGACGGAGGTGCTGAAAAAGAAGAAAATTGGTTGGTTTAAAAGAAGCATTTTTTGGGATCTTCCTTATTGGAAAACGATGTTAATTAGGCACAATTTGGATGTAATGCATATAGAAAAGAACTTCTTTGAGCAACTGATTCACACGATTATGGATGTAAAGGGAAAGACTTGTGATACTGTTAAATCAAGTTGACGGTGATGGTGGTGTTGATAGTGATAATGATAATGAATCAATTGGTGATGATGATGAGGACGAATTTGATGATGATAATGATTAATTGGGTAAAGATATATTTATATATATTTTAATTAAGTTTTTTATGTTATTTGATGTTTTTTTATGTTATTAACAGCTTATGTTTGTTTTTTATGTTATTAACCGTTTCTAACAATTTGAATATTTGTGTACTTGTAGATGGCAGGAGGTCGAGGTAGACAACGTGGCGGCGGTTCAAACAGACGCCGTAGTACTTCTTCAGTCGACGAGGAGGAGATGGAGATTATTGATCAGCAGAGTCCGGTAGTGGTCGAGGAATCGACCAATGACGATGAGTCCTCGGATCAGACATCGGAGACGATCCAGTTCACGCCGGAAGGGAAGATGATACTTGATCCCGCGGGGTTTTGGTAAGACAACCACCAATGTCTTTAATTTATTAGTTTATAATTATATTACATTATTATTTACCATAAATGCATACTATTCCATAATTTATTTTTCAGGTTTTCGTCTCAAAAGGTTGTACGCGGTTGTACTCAGAGTACAAAGCAGAAGATGACGGGAGTTGCTCCTACTTGTTGGACCAAGGCTACCTCTGCACAAAAAGAGGAGTGGTTCAATAATTTTAGGGTATATTATTTTTGTTTATATTTTCTTATATTATTATAGTTTTTAATTAATAATTTATTTTACTAATACTTACCTTTTAAATTGTAGAAAATATTTGACTGGCCGGCCGGAATAGAGTATATTGTACGTCAAAGGTACAATGAGACGTGCACTAGACGGTTAAGGGACAACATGTATAAGGTTGTCAAGAGGAAGAAGGAGCCGGAGCATATGAGAGGTATTTAATTGTTTTTGTTATTTGTATATATATAGTTATATTTTTACACATTTTATCATATTTTATTATAATACTTATTTAACTTGTAGGTGGTGCATATGAAGATATGCTTAAGTATCGTGAAACTGAGGAGTTTCAGGCTAGGTCGGCCCAAGCATCCAAAAATAAAAAAAGGAGGAAAGAAAGATGGAGCGGCTGAGCCGTCGCATCACGCAGGATCTCGATCTTTCCTTAGACCTAGTTTTGGGTGTAAGTTATAATTTCCACTTTTTCCTCCATTTGAAAATTATAACTTAAATTCTTTTTATTATTAAAATTTTCTTATACAAGTCTTTACTTTTTTCTTTTAGAAGGGTAAGAAGAAAAAAGCTAACACGCCCACAGCTCCGGAGCTCTTCCTTGACACCCATTCCCGGCTCGAAGACAATAGAAGATATTGGATCAAACCAAAAGATAAGGAATTATATGTAAGTTTCAAGCATTTTTGTATTTTTACAATAAGTTCAATTTTTTGAATGTTTAACCAATATTGTAGATATTTTTAATAACAATGTTTATATTTTGTAGGAAGCATTTTCCGCCGAGAAACTTAGGCATCCCGAGAAACCCGATAACGAGATTTGGTTCGACTTAGTAAAGGGTTTCAAGAAGGGGAACGTCTACGGGATTGGGTCGGCAAAGAACGTATTTTACGAAACTCCAAGGGGAAGAATGTCGTCCACCTCAAACCAAACATACGAGCCGACAGTCGTGGGAAGACTCCAAGCCGCACTTGACGAGGAAAAAAGAAAAAGCGCGGAAAGGGATGAAGAAATAAGGATAATGAAAGAGAAATTCAAGGCTTGGGAAAGCAGGTTTGAGAATTGCAACCAAGGTCCCCCTCCCTATCGGCGGGATTATGATGAAGGCAATGGAAGTGGTGGATTCCAGGCCGAGTCCAATCTAAACCTTGGCTTCTGATATAGTTTAGAAACTTGTTACATGAAACAATTTATGGTTGAAACAATTACGTTTAAGAAAATTTGTAAACTTGAAACAATTTTTTTTATCTATATGAGGATGTTGGTTTCACATCGTGTTGTTGTAAATGTGTGAAATCTTTGTGTTTTCTTGTATATTTGCAGGTAGGGTAGGATGGTATGGTAGGATGAAAATGGAAATTTTCATGCAATATCACAGGTATTTTGGCGACTGAAATGTTCATTTGGCGACTATTTTCAGTCGCCAAAACCCCTGTATTTTTGCAAAGTGAAAATCCATTTGCGACTGCTTGGCGACTGAAATCAGTCGCTAAATTGGCGACTGAATAATATCGTAGTCGCCAAAATGGCGACTGATGGCGACTGATTTCAGTCGCCAAAATGGCGACTACATAATATTTCAGTCGCCAATTTGAGCGACTGATTTCAGTCGCCATTTTTCACAATTGGCGACTATTTTTTCAGTCGCCAAATTTGGCGACGGAAAGTAGTCGCCCGAATGTTTTTTGGCGACTAATGACAGCGACTAGGTCTTGGCGACTGAAATCAGTCGCCAAATTCATTTTAGCGACTGAAATAAGTCGCCAATATCAGTCGCCTGAATGTTGTTTTCTTGTAGTGTTATTTAGTTTAACTAAATTTTAATACTTTGTTTATCCAAATTGGTTGAAAGAAAGGTTGAACCCAGTTCAAGTGAACAGGATGAACTTAGTGTTTTGTCCCTAGTCATTCATTTGAGGTACGTCTCGAAGTGACTAGATTATAAGTCGATCGATGGTTGGTTCAGCACCATGGGTGCATGGAGATGACTGGTCGTTTACATAGACAGACTGTTGAGACACTCTGTCGGGCAGTGACCATAATAGAGTCCCTTATCAAAATTGTTGAAGCCTGGTCGTGGCGGGGATTTCTATTTTATTCCTATGAGTCGATTCTTTATACTGGCGACCATTTACCTGAGTCGGTGTAGTTTCCGATTGACTTTGGTTTTTGTCCTAGGTCGTGCCGTGAAAGGAGGCCGATGGGCATCTTCTAGGTCATGGTGATCTGCATTATACAGTGTAAGATGGGTCAACAGAAATTGTCCACCCACGTTGGGTATTAACATCTTCGGGCCACTTGAGGAGTAGTGACTGGAAATGCGTGGCCACGCTCGGAAGTGATCTCTGGTAGATTATCCGGTCAGACAGTTACTCTCCAGATTAAGAAAACCA
>JAIUZE010024318.1:0-15342 GCA_022085475.1 Heliosperma pusillum | reverse complement strand
CAGCCTCACAAAACAAGCCAACAGAACCTTTGGAAACTCAGCCAGCAACAGTGCCTTGGGGAGGGTCCCAGGGCAACTTCTAAGCTTAGGGACTCCAAAACAACTATGGGGTATGGTACTAGGGAGGGTCTACTACCTTTTTGTCCAGGAAAACCTTCCTCAGAAAACGTCAAGAACACCCCTCAAAACACAACCCAAGTGAACCAGTCCAGTTACAGCCTTACATGTAGCAGTTTAGCTGTTTTGTCAAACCTTCCTCTTTTAGCCAATCACACAAGCCTAACCAATCCCTAAACCTATGTCTTGGGAAGGTCCTCTACAACTTTCCCCAGGACTTCCCTTCCAAGAAACAAACACACAAAGAGTTAGCTCGGGACCACTTCAAACGTCCAGATTTCAAGCCTTTGGTGTAGTAGTTAATATTGTCACTGTCCAACCTTTCCCCTTTGAACAAACAATGCGTGAGTACCTTCAGCACATCTTTGTGAGCCTTCCTACTTCAGTTTGGATTTACCACCCAAGCTTGAAAGTCACCTTCCCCCAGACCCACCTGATCAACAATTAAGAAATTGTCTCTTTAAAACTACTTTCACTTTATCTACTTTATTTCGAATTCCTGCATTTTAGCTGTTATTTCTGTTTCTTTTGCAAACCCACTGTGGCCCTAGGATGTAATGAACGAATAGGATGTAATCTCCTTGCCTATATAAGGCCTTTACCTAATGAAATGCAAATCAGATTTTGAAGTAAAACATAAAACTGAAACCTTGTTTCTGTTGCATCTCTTGGCTGTGTGCTTGAGACCACTTCCTTTGCTTTGTGCTTGGAAGTGAGCTTGGGTCCTTAGCTGTGTGCTGGGATCAAGGTTCAACCCTCAACCATTGGCTTTGTGCTTTGGTTACGGTCCTATCCTTGTTCTTTAACAATCAATTCAAACAGAACATAGTATTTGGCAAGTGTGTCCTGATCTCAATCAATCAATTGTCATTTTTAGTTTGTCGTTCTGAAAGTTTCAGTGCAATTGTTATCAGAGCTTTGTGTTTGTGAGTTCATTACCTAACTACATTAAAAACACAAAATACAACCATGAGTGAAGAGAGAATCACAGGTCTTGAAAACACAGTTCAAGATCTTGTCAGAACTGTAATGGAGGTGTCTAGATCTGTCAATGAACTCCTTGAGGGCCAACAGAACAATGATACAAGGGGAGGCAGAGGTCGAGGAAGAGGAGCACCTTTCCCACAAGGTGGAGTAAGGAGGAGACAACCTGTAGATCAGTTTGAAATGTCAGATTTAGATGGCTCAGATCACAGTCTTCTCAGACACCAAGACAAAGATATCAAGGTATAGATTCCTGACTTTCTAGGTAGCTTGAACCCTGATGATTTCTTAGATTGGCTAAGGTCTGTAGAAAGAGTCTTTGATTTTAAAGGATACACTGATAGAAAGGCTTTTAAGGTTGCTATCATTGGAACACTAAGCTATGCCTCACTGTGGTAATGAAAACATGAAAACCTTGAGGTTTCAGGGAAGGGAAGAACCTGTGTAAGTCAATGGCTCAAACTGAAAAAGAAAATGAGAGCTAAGTTTGTCTCTAGGGACTACACTCAGGACATGTTCATTAAGCTCACTCACCTTAAACAAGACCAAAGACCTGTAGAATCTTATTTAAGAGACTTTGAACAACTTACATTGTAATGTGAGGTTGTTGAGAAATATGAGCAAAAGATAGCAAGGTTTTTAGAAGGCTTGGATGAGAGGATATCTAGTAAAGTTAGGCTGCAAAACATATACTCCTTTGAGGAAGCTGTCAACTTGTCCTTAAGAGTAGAAAAGTTGGGGAAAGGGAAAGCCAGTGTCTCTAAAACTCCTGCTAGAACACCTAACTACAAACCTTTTGTAGGAATTAAGATGGGAGAACCTGTGGCTCCTACTAAGACTCCTTTTAACCCTGATAAAAGCAAGGTTGTTGATGCAGGCCAAAGGAAGACTACCCCCCTCAAAAAGTGTTTTCAATGTCAAGGATATGGACATTTTGCTAGAGAATGTCCATCTAAAAGAGCTCTGAGCACTCTAGAAGTAATCCATTGGGGGGATGATGAGGTGTTGGTCTGTGATGAGGAGATGGAAGAGCCTGAGATAGAGGCTAGTGAGGAGTTGATAGGACCTGATGCTGGGTTAAGTCTGGTGACTTGGAGGGTGATGCACACACAACCCCAACCCTTAGAAGAAGATCAAAGACACCAGATCTTTAGAACTAGGTGCACCATAAAAGGGAGGGTGTGTAATCTGATTGTAGATGGAGGGAGTTGCACCAATGTAGCCTCTAAGACAATGGTGGATAAACTAACATTGCCCACCAAAGACCACCCTCAACCTTACAAGCTTAGGTGGCTGAACAAGGGGGCTGAAGTTAGAGTAGATCAACAATGTGTTGTTCCATTTTCTATTGGGAAAGGATATGCTGATGAGGCCTTGTGTGATGTATTGCCTATGGATGCTTGTCACCTTCTATTAGGGAGGCCCTGGGAGTTTGATAGGGATGCTGTCCATCAGGGAAGGGACAATACTTACTCTTTTAGGTTTGGGAAGAAGAAAATCATCTTAGCTCCTTTACCCCCTATCCTGAAAGGGAACCCTCCACTCTTAACTGAAGCTGCTAAGGAAGTTCTGCTGTTAAGTGAAGCAGAGATGGAGCAAGAGTTAAATGATCTTAGGCCAGTCTATGTCCTCCTCACCAAGGAGGTAGGGGAAGGGTCTAACCAAGTGCCTAAGGAAGTACAAGCCTTGCTGAAAACCTATGAGGATGTTTTCCCTGCTGAACTACCTAGTGGATTACCCCCACTAAGGGGAATTGAGCACCACATTGATCTAGTACCTGGGGCTGTCCTTCCAAACAAGCCAGCCTATAGAAGTGACCCCAGGGCAACACAAGAGCTGCAATCTCAGGTGGGAGAATTGCTTAGCAAAGGGTATGTCAGGGAGTCTCTTAGTCCATTGTGCTGTACCAGCACTGCTAGTGCCTAAGAAGGATGGAACTTGGAGGATGTGTATAGATAGCAGAGCAATTAACAATATCACCATTAAGTATAGGTTCCCTATACCTAGACTCAATGACATTCTGGATGAACTCAGTGGGGCTCAAGTGTTCACTAAGATTGATCTAAGGCAAGGGTATCATCAAGTAAGGATAAGAGCTGGAGATGAGTGGAAGACTGCTTTCAAGACCAAGCATGGGCTGTATGAATGGTTAGTGATGCCATTTGGGCTCTCCAATGCCCCTAGCACCTTCATGAGGCTCATGACAGAAGTCTTAAGGCCTTACTTGGGAAATTTCATTGTGGTATACTTTGATGACATTCTAGTCTACAGTTCAAGCAAGAAGGAACACCTACAACATCTGAACTTGCTTTGTGAGGTTCTCAGGAAGAATAAGCTATATGGTAAGCTAGAGAAGTGCACTTTCATGCAGCCTGAGGTTCATTTCCTTGGGTTCATCATATCAAAGGATGGGGTAGCTGTTGATCCTGAGAAGGTTAAGGCAATCAGGGATTGGCCCACACCTAAGACAGTGACAGAGGTCAGGAGTTTCCATGGGTTGGCATCCTTCTATAGAAGGTTCATTCAGGGGTTCAGTTCTATCATGGCTCCTATCACAGAATGCATGAAGAAAGGAGAGTTTACTTGGGGAGAAAAGGCAGAGAAGTCCTTCAAAACCATTAAGGATCTGTTGTGTAGATCCCCTATACTAGGCTTACCTGACTTTAACAAACTGTTTGAAGTAGAATGTGATGCAAGTGGGTTAGGAGTTGGGGCAGTACTGGTTCAAGAGAAGAGGCCCATAGCCTATTTCAGTGAGAAGCTAAGTGGAGCAAGGTTGAATTACTCTACCTATGACAAAGAGTTTTATGCCATAGTGAGAGCTCTGAATCATTGGGGGCATTACCTAAAACCTAAGCCTTTTGTGCTACATTCAGACCATGAGGCTTTAAAGTTCATCAATGGTCAACACAAACTCAACCCCAGGCATGCCAAGTGGGTAGAATTCCTGCAATCTTTCTCCTTTTCAAGCAAGTACATAGAAGGCAAGAACAATGTAGTAGCTGATGCTCTTTCTAGGAGATCTGTGATGTTGTCATTCATGGAGCAAAGGGTCCTAGGCTTTGAATTCATGAAGGAACTCTACATGGAAGATCCAGACTTCAAGGAGGAATTGGAAGTGTATGCAGAAGGAAAACTCAAGAAGGGGAGCAAGTACTTGACACAGAATGGATTCCTCTTCCAAGGAAACAAACTATGCATACCTAGAGGTCCTTACAGAGGATTACTAGTCAAGGAGGTCCATTGCAATGGACTTGCAGGGCACTTTGGGGTACAAAAGACCTATGAGATATTGCATGAGCAGTTCTATTGGCCCAAGATGCTAGGTGATGTGCAGGACACTATAAAAGGTGCAAACCCTGTCAACTAGCCAAGTCACAGTTCCATGCAGGTCCCTACACCCCACTACCTGTACCAAACAAACCTTGGGAGGACATCAGTATGGATTTCATAGTGGCATTGCCTAGGACACAAAGGGGCAAAGACTCAGTAATGGTGGTAGTGGATAGGTTCAGCAAAATGGCCCATTTTGTTGCTTGTAAGAAGACAGAAGATGCCATGGGGGTAGCAGAACTCTACTTCAAGGAAATAGTAAAGTTGCATGGGGTACCAAGAAGCATTGTGTCTGATAGGGATACTAAGTTTATGAGCCACTTTTGGAGGTCACTCTGGAGGCTCCTAGGTTCAAGGTTACTCTTCAGCACAGCATACCATCCCCAAACAGATGGGCAGACAGAGGTTACTAACAAACCTCTAGGAAGAATCTTGAGATGTATCATTGCTAAGTCATTAAAGGATTGGGATATCAAACTGTCACAAGCTGAGTTTGCATTCAATAGAGCTCCCTCACACAGCACAGGTAAGACCCCTTTTGAAGTTGTTTATGGTGCTAATCCTCTAATGCCTACAGACCTAGCACCAGTGATAAGGAAAGAAGTCAACTATGATGCCAAAGAAAGAGTACAACAGATGATGCAGATTCACAGTCAAGTCAAGAAACAGATTGAGAGAACAAATGAAATGTATAAGTCAAGAGCCAAAGGTCCAAAGAAAGCTAGAGAGTTCAAGGCAGGAGACATGGTGTGGCTGCACTTAAGGAAAGAAAGATTCCCAGAGAAGAGGAAAAACAAACTCATGCCAAGAGCTGATGGTCCTTTTGAAGTGCTTGAAAGGGTAGGACCTAATGCTTACAAGATAGATTTACCAGGGGATTATGGGGTACATGGGACATTCAATGTGGGAGACCTAAGTCATTATCAAGAAGACTCTGAGGATGAAGAGGATTTGAGGGCAAATCTTTTTCAAGAAGGAGGGGTTGCAACAGGAGTTCAATGCCATGCTCAAAGACAAGGCCAATCAACCTATGATCAGCCTAACCAGGATTCAATGCCAAACCTACCCTATGTCAAAAGCTATCTTAATGCTTTGTATAGCCCAGGCCCAAGCCACCACACAAAGACACGAGCCAGTGGTAGCCATGACACGAGCCAAGACCAAACAAGCCACAAAACAGACTCACAAAACAAGCCAACAAAACCTTTGGAAACTCAGCCAGCAGCAGTGCCTTGGGGAGGGTCTCAGGGCAACTTCCAAGCTTAGGGACTCCAAACCATCTATGGGGCATGGTACTAGGGAGGGTCTACTACCTTTTTGTCCAGGAAACCTTCCTCAGAAAACGTCAAGAACACCCCTCAAAACACAACCCAAGTGAACCAGTCCAGTTACAGCCTTACATGTAGCAGTTTAGCTGTTTTGTCAAACCTTCCTCTTTTAGCCAATCAAACAAGCCTAACCAATCCCTAAACCTATGTCTTGGGAAGGTCCTCTACAACTTTCCCCAGGACTTCCCTTCCAAGAAACAAACACACAAAGAGTTAGCTTAGGGACAACTTCAAACTGTCCAGATTTCAGCCTTTGGTGTAGTAGTTAATATGTCACTGTCAACCTTCCCCTTTTGAACAAACAATGCGTGAGGTACCTTCAGCACATCTTTGGGAGCCTTCCTACTTCAGTTTGGTTCACAAACCCAAGCTTGAAAGTCCACTCTTCACCCAAGACACACCTGATCAAACAATTAAGGAAGATTGTCTCTTTAGAAACTACTTTCTACTTTATCTACTTTATGTCAGAATTCTGCAAGTTTGTAGCTGTTATTTTGTTTCATGTTGTAAGCCCTTGTGGCCCTAGATGTGTCCTAAACGTCTGAGTGTATCCTTGCTGCCTATATAAGGCCTTCACCTAATGAAATACAAATCAGATTTGAAGTAAAACATAAAACTGAAACCTTGTTTCTGTTGCATCTCTTGGCTGTGTGCTTGAGACAACTTCCTTTGCTTTGTGCTTGGAAGAGAGCTTGGGTCCTTAGCTGTGTGCTGGGATCAAAGTTCAACCCTCAATCATTGGCTTTGTGCTTTGGTTAAGGTCCTATCCTTGTTCTTTAACAATCAATTCAAACAGAAACAGAGTATTTGCAAAGTGTCTGAATCTCAATCAAATTGTCATTGTTTAGTTGTCTTTCTGAATAGTTTCAGTGCACATTGTTTATCAACTCTCACATCAGCACCCATGTTGAGCCACCTTAGTTTATAAGGGTTTCGAGGTGGTGCGGTCTTCAAGCCAAGCTTGTTAACCATGGTAATAGAGGCTACATTTGTACAAATCCCCCCATCTATTATCAAATTACAAACTCTCCCTTCTATGGTACACCTGCTCCTGAAGATCAGTGATTTTATGTTTTCCACTGGAGGTTGATGCTGAGAGTGCATAACTCTCCAAAGGACAAGGTTGTGAGCAGTGTCTGGTGGTGCTACTACCAAGGAAGTGTCAGCCTCATCCTCCTTCTCACTTATCTCCTCCTCTTTCTCATATTGAATGGGCCCTTCCTTCTCCTATTCAACAACGGGAGTTGATCCTCTAGCCAGCCAGAACCCCACAGCTGGAACACACGACACTGCCACGGTAGGAACATTGAGTTTACCACCTACCATACATACAGGCAAAAGTCCCACAGCAGGAACACTGAGCTTACCACCTCCTATACACCTACCCTTCAGCCAAGAACAAGCAGGAACACAAGCAAGAACAGCCACAACTAGAGTAACCAGAGCAGGGTCCATTCTTCAGAGAGCAAACCAGAGCAAGTCAAGTAACCAGGCAGAATATCATGCAACACCAGTCCAACCAAGGGCTCCAACTTCTTTTCCCATTAAGTTAAGGCCCTTAGTAAGAGAAAAGTCCAGGACAAGTTTTCCAAATAAGTTCTGGAAGTCCACCTAAAACACCCTACTATATTGAAGGTCATTCTGAGAAAGTCAGCGGAAACAAGTCCAATTAAATCTGTCCAAGACTCCTTACTTTTGTGTGATCAACCTAGCATAAATAAGAACGTTGGGAAGGGTATCTAACAGTCCCCCTCAACCCCCAAGACCAGCAGCAACAGCCAGACAAAGGCTCCCCAAGAAATTGAGCAACATTACCATTTCAGGAAAGGAACAAGAACACTTTTCAGTCTTGCTTTTTCTGTCATTTTGCAGTCTGTTTTACTCGTCCTATTAGCTGACTTTTGCATTTCATTTATCCGTATTTGTAAGGCTCTTTCAGCCCTTAGATTATGTTTATTTTCAAGGGTAGAGATCTATTGTAATTGTCTATATAAGGCCTGCATCGTAACCTAAAGAACTCAGACTTGAATTAATATAAACTTGAACTTTGTTCATTTGCAATTCTTTAGCAGAGCTAAGTATTGTGGTAACCCTTAGTGAACATGTGTGTGACCTAAGATTACAGTGTTTAAGATTCATTACTTGTGTGTCTTAAACACAATCTTTGTCACCTATTCTTGTGTGCTAGGGTGCAAAGTTCTATCTATTCTGCCTGGCGTAGTGCAGGTTTCTTGAGTATTCTGAGTGATTGAGGGAGTGTGTGAGGGAGTGTTAATCGTAGCTCCTTTTAGCCTATGAAAACCTCTATTTTTGTACAAATTTCAGCTCAATTGGTTATCAGAGCTTTGGTTTGTGAGTTCATTTACTTAAATACATTCAAAAATACAAAAACCAACCATGAGTGTAGAGAGATTAACAGGGCTTGAAACTACAGTTTATGGTCTTGCTAAAACTGTCATAGAGATTACAACATCCTTCAATGATTTCTTAGATGGTCAGCTCAACAATGGTGGAAGAGGAGGTAGGAGTCGAGGAAGAGGAGCACCCATACCACCTGTTGCAGGAAGAAGGGGACAGCCTGAGGAACAAGATAGGCCTCAGACTCAGAGGGCTCAGAGTAGGGTCTTCCTAGACACCATGACAAAGACATAAAGGTAGAAATCCCTGACTTTCTAGGTAGCATGAACCCTGATGATTTCCTATATTGGCTAAGGTCAGTAGAGAGAGTCTTTGAGTTTAAAAGTTATACTGATAGAAGGGCTTTTAAAGCTGCTATCATGAAATTAAAAGGATATGCATCTCTCTCGTATGAAAACATGAAAGCTCAGAGGGATAAGGAAGGTAAAGACCCTATTAAATCTTGGGATAAGCTTAAAAAGAAAATGAAGGCTTTGTATCCAAAGACTACACCCAAGATAGGTTTATCCAGCTAACCCACCTGAAACAAGACAGCAGGTCTGTTGAGTCCTACCTGAGGGATTTTGAGCAACTCACACTTCAATGTGAGATTACTGAAAAAACCTGAGCAGAAAAAAGCTAGGTTTCTATAAGGTCTTGATGAAAAGATAGCTATCCGGGTGAAGTTACAGCACCTATACTCCTTTGAGGAGGCAGTTGGCATGTCCTTAAGGATTGAGAAGTTAGGGAAAGGGAAGTCAGCCCCTTCCAAACCCCAAAATAGACCCTCTTTTAAACCTTACACTGAAGTCAGGGTAGGAGAACCCTTGGTCCCTACTAAGCCTTCTGTAATAGACAAGGGCAAGGTCCCTGAGACAGACCTGAGGATTACAGTGGCCCTCAAGAAATGCTTTAAATGCCAAGGCTTTGGGAATTTTGCTAAAGAATGTCCCTCGAAAAGAGCTTTGAGTAACATGGAGATTGTGCAGTGGGGTGATGATGAGATCCTTGTATGTGAGGAGGACCTGGAGGAACCTGAGGAATAAACTAGTGAGGAGATGTAACAGGAGTTCCAAGCCAAGTCACACATGGAACACATGATCAAAGCCAGCTAGCCAAAGATAGTACAAAGAACCCTACAACAAACAGTTCAAACCATGATACTGCAACCATGGTTCAGTACCAACTTCAAAGCCAGACCATGCCCAAGCCAAGTCCAAACCTCAGCCCACAACCACCCTCAACTTACCTCAAGAGCTATGTCAATGGCTTATACAATTCAAACCACAGTCACACAAACCAGAACAAGAGCAAAACAAGCAACAACCAGCCCATCTGCCAGAAAGAAGCCAGTTTGTACCAGTTGCCTTGGGCAGGGTCCAACGGTGACTATCATGCATAAGAAACTTAAACCAAGGATCAGGTTTTGATCCTAGGGAGGGTCTGCTAACTTTTGGTCCAGGGAACCTTCCTCAGAAAACGCCAGGAACACCATTTAATTCAAGCCACAAACCAAACAAGACCAGTTTTAACCTATCCTAAAGTAGTTCAGCTGTTACTGTCAAGACTTCCTCTTTTGGCTAAGCAAGCTCGAGGGACTGTCTGCTGAGTCTTTTGGGATCAAACTTACTTCAGTTTGGCTTAAGAAACCAAGCCTCAAGTCCACTTTTCTACTAAAATAAAGCAACAAGCAAGGCAACAAGGAAGATTGTACTTTTGTTAAACTACTTTCTGTTCTTTACTTTATTACTTTATGTCTGAACAATGTAGCTGTTTTTATGTCCTCTTTTGAAAGCCAATTGTGGCCCTAGATGTAATGGATGAGTAAGATGTATCTCCATTGCCTATATAAGGCTTATTTCTAATTAATACAAGGCAGATTTGAAGTAAACACAAAAATTGAAACCTCTGTTTCTATTATCATCTCTTGGTTGTGTGCTTGAGAAATTTTCATTGCTGTGTGCTTGAAAGTGAGCCTAGACCCTTAGCTCTGTGCTGGGATCAAGGTTCAACCCTCATCCATTGGCTGTGTGCTTTGGTTAAGGTTCTATCAGCTTTCCATTAGTATTCAGTCAAACAAAACAGAACAAACATTGAATGTCTTAAACTTAACTTACATTGTCTATATTGTGCTTGTTTCCTTGATACTTTCAGTGCAATTGCTTATCATAGCTTTGGTTTGTGAGTTCATTTACCTAACTACATTAAAAACACAAAAAAAATCAACCATGAGTGAAGAGAGAATTACAGGTCTTGAAACCACAGTTCAAGGTCTTGTCAGAACTGTGATGGAAGTCTCCAGATCTGTCAATGAACTCCTTGAGGGCCAACAGAACAATGACATAAAGGGAGGCAGAGGTCGAGGAAGAGGAGCACCTTTCCCACAGGGTGGAGGAAGGAAGAGACAACCTGTAGAACAATTTGAGATGTCAGACTCATATGGCTCAGATCAAAGTCTTCTCAGACACCAAGACAAAGACATAAAGGTAGAAATCCCTGACTTTCTAGGTAGCATGAACCCTGATGATTTCCTAGATTGGTTAAGGTCTGTAGAAATAGTCTTTGAGTTTAAAGGATACACTGATAGAAAAGCTTTTAAGGTTGCTATCATGAAACTGAAAGGATATGCCTCACTGTGGTATGAAAACATGAAAACCTTGAGGGTTTGGGAAGGAAAAGAACCTGTTAAGTCATGGCTCAAACTGAAAAAGAAAATGAGGGCTAAGTTTGTATCTAGAGACTACACTTAAGACATGTACATTAAGCTCACTCACCTGAAACAAGACCAAAGACCTGTAGAGTCTTATCTAAGGGACTTTGAACAACTCACACTGCAATGTGAGATTGTTGAGAAACCTGAGCAAAAGATAGCAAGGTTCTTATAAGGTTTGGATGAGAGGATAACTAGTAAAGTCAGGCTGCAGAATATATACTCCTTTGAGGAAGCTGTCAACTTGTCTCTAAGGGTAGAAAAGTTGGGGAAGGGAAAATCCAGTGCCTCTAAGACACCAGCTAGAACCCCCACTTTCAAACCCTTTGTAGGAGTCAAGATAGGAGAACCTGTTATCCCTGCTAAGACTCCTGTCAACCCTGATAAAGACAAGGCTGTTGATGCAGGCCAAAGAAAAACTACCCCTCTCAAAAAGTGTTTTCAATGTCAAGGTTATGGGCATTTTGCTAGAGAATGTCCATCTAAAAGTGCTCTGAGCACCCTAGAAGTAATTCATTGGCGAGAGGATGAGGTGTTGGTCTGTGATGATGAAATGGAAGAGCCTGAGGTAGAAGCTAGTGAGGAGTTGATAGAGCATGATGCTGGTTTAAGTTTGGTAACATGGAGGGTAATGCATGCTCAACCTCAGCCCTTAGAAGAGGACCAGAGACACCAGATCTTTAGGACCAGATGTACTATCAAGGGTAGGGTTTGTAATCTCATTATTGATGGTGGAAGCTGCACTAATGTGGCGTCCAAAACCCTGATTGACAAACTAGCTCTACCCACCAAGGACCACCCCCTACCTTACAAACTCAGGTGGTTGAACAAAGGGGCTGAGATTAAGGTTGATAAGCAGTGTGTTGTACCTTTCTCAATTGGTAAGGGATATGTGGATGAAAGTCTGTGTGATGTTCTGCCTATGGATGCCTGTCACCTCTTGCTTGGGAGACCATGGGAGTTTGATAGACATGCCATCCACCATGGGAGGGACAACACCTACACTTTTAAGTTTGGGAAGAAGAAAATCATCCTGGCACCTTTACCCCTTGCTTTAAAGATCAGCCCACCCCCCATGAGTGAGGCTTCCAAGGAAGTCGTGTTGATAACTGAGTCAGAAATAGTGCAAGAACTAAGTGAGTTACAACCTGTGTACATACTGCTTGCCAAGGAGACTGGGGTAAGCATGGTTAATATCCCTGAGGAGGTCAAGTCTATTCTAGAATCTCATAATGATGTCTTTCTTTCTGAGCTCCCTAGTGGACTGCCACCACTTAGGGGAATAGAACACCACATTGACCTAGTACCTAGAGTTGTCCTACCCAACAAGCCAGCTTACAGGAGTGATCCTAAGGCTACACAAGAGCTCCAGCTTC
This sequence comes from Heliosperma pusillum, assembly GCA_022085475.1. Classification (NCBI taxonomy): domain Eukaryota; kingdom Viridiplantae; phylum Streptophyta; class Magnoliopsida; order Caryophyllales; family Caryophyllaceae; genus Heliosperma; species Heliosperma pusillum. Next base: position 3,097 of record JAIUZE010024318.1, on the reverse strand, counting down.
ATGTAGGTGAGCTGCTAAAAAAGGGTTATGTCAGGGAGTCCCTAAGCCCTTGTAATGTACCAGCTTTGCTTGTACCAAAGAAGGATGGGACCTGGCGCATGTGCATTAACAGTAGAGCCATCAACAACATCACTATTAAGTATAGGCTCCCCATACCTAGACTTAATGATATTCTGGATGAGCTGAGTGGGGCTCAAGTGTTCACAAATATTTATCTAAGGCAGGCTTATCACCAAGTAAGGATAAGAGCAGGAGATGAGTGGAAAACAGCTTTCAAAACAAAACATGGGCTCTATGAGTGGTTGGTAATGCCTTTTGGGTTGTCTAATGCACCTAGTACTTTCATGAGGTTAATGACAGAGGTCCTAAGACCCTACTTGGGCAAATGTGTGGTGGTTTACTTTGATGACAGTCTTGTTTATAGCTCAACTAAGGGAGAACATTTACAACATCTGAGAGTATTGTTTGAGGTTCTAAGGGAGAACAAATTGTATGGCAAGTTGGAGAAATGCACCTTCATGCAGCCTGAGGTTTATTTCCTTGGGTTTATCATTTCCAAGAAAGGGGTGGCAGTTGATCCTGAGAAAGTTCAACCAATCAAGGAATGGCCCCTTCCTCAAACTGTTACTGATGTTAGGAGTTTTCATGGGCTAGCCTCTTTCTACAGAAGGTTCATACAGGGGTTTAGCTCAATCATGGCCCCTAATACTGAGTGCATGAAGAAGGGAGAGTTCAAGTGGAGTGATAAAGCTGAGAAGTCCTTCAACCTGATTAAGGAACTGTTGTGCAAATCTCCAATATTAGTTCTACCAGATTTCAACAAACTCTTTGAAGTTGAGTGTGATGCCAGTGGCCTTGGCATAGAAGCTGTGCTTACACAGGAGAAGAAGCGTGTTGCATACTTCAGTGAGAAGTTAAATGGGGCTAAGCTTAACTACTCCACATATGACAAGGAGTTCTATGCCATTGTGAGAGCATTGAACCATTGTGCTACATTCTGAGCCATTTGTGCTACATTCTGATCATGAAGCCCTCAAGTACATCAATGGGCAGCATAAACTCAACCCCAGACATGCCAAATGGGTAGAGTTCTTGCAATCCTTCTCATTCTCCAGCAAATACATAGAGGGCAAGAACAATATTGTAGCTGATGCACTGTCTAGGAGATCGGTGATGTTAACATTCATGGAACAAAAGGTGTTGGGGTTTGAGTTCATCAAAGTGCTCTATCAGGAAGACCCAGATTTCAGGGATGAATTGGAGGTGCATTAGGAAGGACAAGTTAAGAAAGGGAGCAAATACACAGCTCAGGAAGGCTACCTATTCTATGGAAACAAGCTATGTGTACCTAAGGGACCTTATAGGGGACTGCTGGTCAAAGAAGTTCACTCCAATGGCCTTGCTGGTCACTTTGGGGTACAGAAAACCTATGATATACTACAGGATCAGTTCTATTGGCCTAGGATGCTCAGTGATGTGCAACATGCTCTCAAAAGATGCAGGTCCTGTTAGCTAGCCAAAGCACATTTTCAGGCTGGCCCTTACACACCACTTCCAGTACCAAACAGGCCATGGGAGGATCTCAGTATGGATTTCATTGTGGCACTACCTAGAACACAAAGGGGAAAGGATTCAATCATGGTGGTTGTAGATAGGTTCAGCAAAATGGCACATTTCATTGCTTGTAAGAAGACTGAAGATGCTTTGGGGGTGGCTGAACTATACTTCAAGGAGGTTGTCAAGTTACATGGTGTACCTAGAAGCATTGTCTCAGATAGAGACAAAAAGTTCATGAGTCATTTCTGGAGAACCTTGTGGAAACTATTGAAGACCAGGCTACTGTTTAGCACTTCTCACCATCCTCAAACTGATGGGCAGACAGAAGTCACTAACAGGACATTGGGGAAGATCTTGAGGAGCATTGTCTCTAAATCCTTGAAAGATTGGGATCTCGGGCTAGCACAAGCTGAGTTTGCCTTCAACAGAGCCCCCTCCACCAGCACAGGTAAAAGTCCTTTTGAAATAGTTTATGGTAGTAACCCTCTCATGCGCACAGACCTGGCTCCAGTTAGAGGAAACAAGGCAAACTATGATGCAAAGAAGAGAGTTGAGAAGAAGTTACAGATCCATGAACAGGTTAAGAAGCAAATTGAGAAAACTAATGAGTTGTACAAAGCAAGAGCCAAAGGACATAAGAAGACTAAGGAGTTCAAAGCAGGGGACCTTGTCTGGATGCACTTAAGGAAAGAAAGGTTTCCAGACAAGAGGAAGAACAAACTCATGCCAAGGGCTGATGGACCATTTGAAATATTGGAAAGGTTGGGACCTAATGCCTACAAAGTAGATCTACCAGGAAGCTATGGTGTCCATGGCACTTTCAAAGTTGGGGATCTGAGTCCCTACCATAGAGAGTCAGATGATGATGAAGTTGAAGATTTGAGGGCAAATCCTTTTCAAGAAAGGGAGGTTGCAATAGGAGTTCCAAGCCAATTCACACATGGAACACATGATCAAAGCCAGCCAGCCAAAGATAGTACAAAGAACCCTACAACAAACAGTTCAAACCATGATACTGCAACCATGGTTCAGTACCAACTTCAAAGCCAGACCATGCCCAAGGCAAGTCCAAACCACAGCCCACAACCACCCTCAACTTACCTCAAGAGATATGTCAATGCCTTATATAATTCAAACCACAGTCACACAAACCAGAACAAGAGCAAAACAAGCAACAACCAGCCCATCTGCCACAAAAAAGCCAGTTTGTACCAGATGCCTTGGGCAGGGTCCAAGAGTGACTATCATGCATAAGAAACTTAAACCAAGGATAAGGTTTGATCCTAGGGAGGGTCTGCTAACTTCTTGTCCAGGGAACCTTCCTCATAAAACGCCAGGAATACCATTTAGTTCAAGCCACAAACCAAACAAGACCAGTTTTAACCTATCCTAGAGTAGTTCAGCTGTCACTGTCAAGACTTCCTCTTTTGGCCAAGCAAGCTTGAGGGACTGTCTGGTGAGTCTTTTGGGATCAAACTTACTTCAGTTTGGCACAAGAAACCAAGTCTCAAGTCCACTCTTCTACTAAAACAAAGCAACA
>JAIUZE010024317.1:0-17071 GCA_022085475.1 Heliosperma pusillum | reverse complement strand
TTTTAGAGGAAGGTCCATCAGCTTTAATTTTATTCATTTAAGTGAACGAATGATCTAGCATTTAGAGAATGAATAATTTAAGATGATAGCTTTTAGAATTTGAGTGACATCTGGATGTCCATGATAATTAACATACAATCTATATGAGTCTATTTTCATGCAATTAAGTAGTAGGTGGTTTGGTTTAGGCGGAATATGATGCAATAACAATCATGCAAAAGAAATAACAATAAGAATGGAAAAATGAAAATCAAAGTACAAAGTCCTAGTGTGGCCTATCCTATCAAAATAGAACAAAAATACACTTTGGAATCCATCCTTATGGACCCTAGAAGCTTGACTTCATGTTCCATCTTGGTCCATGCTGCGGGAGTGAGGTATCTGATCTCCATCTTTGGTCTTCTCAAAAATACAATTTTAAAATACATCAAAGACCATGTTACCATCATTACGATAACACAATCTACTAAGGCCACACTAAGCAATACAAATTACAACCTCTTGTAAAAATACCAAAATAATCCATTCATTCATTCAACCAAATAAAATGCATCAACAAAATAAATTAAACATTCAAGACATAATTCATTAATTATAATGATTAATTTATCCAAACCACCTTTAAAATGATCAAAATTATGTGACAATTCCTTAATTGCACACAACAATTTTAATCAACCATAATCCAATTTAATTCATATTATTGGGTATAACATAAATTAAATTCAACATTATTTTAAACCTTTTTAAAATAATAGGGTATCTATAATTGTGAACTTTTTCACAACAATAATCAACATACATTATCTTTATAATGCAATAAACAAAACAAAAAAAAATTAATTTTTTTTAAAAAAAAAAATCTCGGTTTAAAAACAAACACAAATTAATCTTTTTAATTTGATCATGCTAATAAAACTAGATCGGTACAAACATTCAACATCTAATCATTATTAAACATTGATACAAACTAGATGATTCAAATTAACCTTTTAAAATGAATATCTAAATCATGATTAATCGATTATCAAAATACTCAACTAATCATAATTGTTTTGTATATTCATATCGAAAAATTAGCACAATGAATGTTCTTTAACATCCAAAACAAATTCCTTCTTTCATTTCAATTTAATCCTCATTAAATCAAAACATCAACTAATTCATTATATTATTATCTTAACATATTAAAACAACATATATGAATCAAAAAAGGAAAAAACAAGGCAAAAAAAAAATTTTCCTCAGGGCTGAACAGTGCCGTGAATAGCACCAATTTTTTTTTTTTTTTTTTTGGCCGTGAACAGTACCAAAAAAACAAACCTTAATTTTTTTTCTTCTTTCAGCCGAAACAAAAAAAAACAAAAAACACAAAACAAAAAATTTTAATCTTATATTTCATCAAATATGAAAACATATAAGAGAATTTCATAGCCAAAGGCTCTGATACCACTTGTGGGAAATATCGGTATACTTCCCTTTAGAAATTTCGGATTATAATGAAATTATAACTATATGAATTTCTAGTCATAAATGAAATTGCATAATATAAACAAGAGATTAAGAAATAACCTTCGGTCCTAGAAAAGGCCTAAGAACAAATACCAAAGTAGGTATTCTCCTAATCGTAACACCCAAGATGGTTCAAGAAATGCCTTCGTCGTGCTAGAACGAATACCCAAAATTACTTCTAATTTTGTTTGTATATTGATGATGAATATGGAGATGAATAAGAGAGACAAAAATCAGAATTTTTTCTTTTTTCCTGACTTGTGTGTGCCGTCACTTTTAGTAAAAAATTAGGGTTAGTAGAAAAACTTTTTTTTCTCCCTATATGTGCCGTGAGAATTGGAGGAAAGAAGGAAAACCTAGTTTCCTTATTTAACTCAATCTCTATTAGGTAATTAGCATATAATTTATTATGTACATAATATAATATGTATTAATTATTACTAGTAATGGACCGTTACATAAACCGAGTAATGCCGGACCAATACACTATAATAATATCGTGTAATACATATCCGCCAACTTAAATATAACAGTTTATATTTAGTTCAGACCAACATTATATACATTGATTAAATATAACATTTTATATTCAATTACAAGCTAACAATTTTTAATCGTTATTAAATAATTGTATCATCATCACATTTGACTAACCTTTTAGTCAAATACATCGACTAACCTTTTAGTCATTTAATAAGGCATCAATATGATTATTTTCTCAAATAATCAAATCTTTCAAACACATCCTATAGGTGTGACTTTTAGGGATCAGTTGATCACCGCCATCTGTATGACAATAACGTCAAACTTATCTAGCAAGCCAACCGTTATCGATAAACGTTAATCAACTGGTTATAATACAAAGTATACCCTGTGAAGCTTAGCTGTTATCACACTAACTGTGGAGGACACTAGCTCCAACATTATATATATATATATAGATATATATAGATATACTTATATATTATATATAGATATATTATGAATATATATATATATATATATAATATATATTAGTAGATAATATTTTGTGGGAAATTGTTGGATAATAATCAAAGAAAGTATGTAAAATTTTTGGTGGAATCGTTTATGACTTCGGAAATACTGTAAGAGTGATTTGTGTGAGATATATGCGCATCTGGTGGTATATGGATCGAATATCGCTATTATAAAATTTGGTGGTTTAAAATTTTAGGTTGAAGTAATAATTGGGAGATAAGAGATTCAAATGTGGGATTACGAATAGATCTCTAGATAGAGTTGTTGGTCTATATTGTAATCTTGCATGAGAATGTTGAATTAAATAGTGAATGAGAGCTTATTATAATTGTAATTGGTAGCTATTCCTAGATATTAATCTTAGTATCTTGTGAGTCATTTTGCGGGGAGAAAGTTGTTGATGGAGGAGGACTTGTTATGGTTGGAGTTGAGAAAGTTATGCGAAGGTTATAGTATTATTTGATAGATGTTATAGTTGAGGGTAGAAGTAGTTTTAAGCATAATGGTTTTGCGGTTTGTCTTCATATTAGTAAGAGAATGTGAGGTGTTAAGGTGGTAGTTCCTAATTAGTTGTGTTGCCGCTTTGTACCTTTGCAGCATTGGGTGGTAAGAATGTACATTTGTGAGAAAAAGGAGAGTAATGTGCCATAGTTGCGTGGATCTGAGGGTGACATTTGAGATATATTGGAACCTAGCTTTCTTGTTAGGATTACCTATGTATTATTAACCTGTTACTCGTATGATGGGTTAGTAGGCTGAGATATGACTGTTTTTATGCTATCGCTTAGAGGCAAGTGTTGAGGGAAGTATTGGTAGTATGTGTGTGTCGAATGACGTTATCTTTATCATGGTTTGTATAGGCTTCTTTTGTATAATGGTATCATTAGTTTGGTGGTCTATTATGTCGGTCATGTGGTGATGCGAGTCTCCGTGAGTTATTTAGAGTATCGAGTTCTGAGAAATTGTAGTGTTTAGGTGTAGAGCATATGTATATATGTCTTATTTAATTGTTATCGTTTCTTTAACTGTTGTCTTGTGGTTTTAAGAGTAGAGTGTAATCAGTGAAGAATTATTGGTCGCAATTGTTGGGGCTCCTTAGTCTTTTAGATTTTGGTTGAGAGGATTGATTGTTCGGGTATTTCTGCATGTGACTTTGATGTTTCGATTTGGTGGGTATGAGGAGGTCGCAAATTTTGATAATGATGTGCTTGAGCTTGCAAGTGATTCATTATCATTTCGAGGAGTTGTAAGTATATGATGTTAGAGTGTACCATGTTTGAGTGGATGGATTTGTTGTCAATGAGGATCAATGTTAGAATTTTGGGTGGATTGTAGGTGAAGTAAGAAATGAATGGTGTTTAGGGTTGTGATATTAGTTAATTAGTGATGATTGGTTTTGTTTATGTGAGGGAATATGACTATTTGGAGAGTGGTCAACATGGATGATAGTAATAATATTAATGGTTTGGGTTTCAGCAAATTTCAGGGACGAAGTTTATTTGAAGGGAGGTAGAATTACAACATCTCATGAGAACATAGGGAATGGCGACAAGTTTAGATTTATTTATGTTGAGTATGGTAGTGATGAGTTAGTTTTAGTGATGTAAGTGTGTTAATGTAATGAAAGGTAATGAGGTGAAATGAGATGTGTGATGTGGGTGTTGTGGTATTTTTAACGAAAGAGTGTTAGTAAGTGTTAGTTCGAATGTCTTGTTGAGGAGTTTTTTTTTTGTGGTAAGGCCTGATGTATGTATTGTTAGAATTTTGAATTAGGATGTTGTATCGGATTGTGACGGTTTTTGAAAGTACCTTTAGTATATGATGATGCTAGTGTTAGCTTGAATGCTTGGTTCCTTTTGTTTGTAATGAGGGTGTGAACTTTCAGAACGAAGTTCATTTTTAAGGAGGGAAGAATGTAATAGTTCGTATTAGTTTGATGGAGACTTTGTGTTAGCTTCATTTTGAGTTTGATACTAGCTTATGTACTAAGTGTTTAGTAGAGGATCAGGTTGCGTTGTGCAGTGTGTTGGGTGTGAACTTCGAGGACGAAGTTTGTTTTTAAGGAGAAAAGACTGAATACTCCGTATTTTGATGTGGTACTCGGTTGAGTAGGTGGCACTAGACCGAGTGGACCGTTACGGGTTTTTGTTGGTTCATTTAATTGTGATTAGAAAGAGGGTTATTATACATAGTATGCTTAGCTTTAATAATCAGTTTACAAACCCTAAGAACCCTTCTAAGCTTCCTCTTATCGTTTCCTCCATCTTTCTAATCATCTAAGAGAAACATGAACGTTTATGCTTCCAATAAATTAGGGCTTTCATCCTTGCAATCAATCTTATTATTTTATTGCAAATTATTTATATCCTTTTATCATTAATCATCTTTTCGAGTCTATGATTGTGTTGTATGAGTCGTGCATCATCACTTTTGATTAGAGTTAGAATGATTTGATTGTTACAGCAGCTTACAGATTCGCTGGGCCATTCTCTTAAATTGTTTTCGCTGTCTTAAATACCTTATCTTCGAAAAGTATTAAAACAGACTATCGCTTATTCCAAGCCTAGGTTTTTCCTGTCAAATGTCGTAGCCAAATTTCTAATGGTTTGGCCTATGTGGTTTATTTACGAATATATATCCAGAATAACGCGAATGTGCTTATGTGAATTGAAAAGCTTTCAAAACATAATTTATAGGTTGAATCTATTCTGGGCATTTGTCACATAGTATTATTGAAGAGTTTAGATGATGATAGACGTTAGAATATCGTAATAATAATGTTTTAAACCTGTTTTGTGAATCACTACATTTTATGCGACGACTATTGTTAGCTGTGATAAATCCGTCTTCTGAGTGATGATAGGTCGGTAATTTGGAAACAGATCTTCTAATAGGAGTGCTAGATAAGAGTCTTCGGGTTCTAGAATTGTTGGCCTTGCATCTATTGGATTTTTCTGGAATTATTTATGTATTTTATAGTCAGGGTGTTTTTAAGTTGTGATTACAATATACGTCATGATGAGTCTAGGGTTATGAGCATGTTTGGTTGATTGGATATTATGTAATTAGAAATAACTATGTTATGTAGGTTATGGATTTGTGAAGCATCAACATGTGCATACTTGTGATCGGATTATTGCTAAAGGCAGGGTTTTGGAAGCTTGATTGCAAGGATATAAATAACTTACAATAAAAGAATAAGATCGATTGCAAGGATGAAAGCCCTAATTTATCGGAAGCATAAACCTTCATTCTTCTCTTAGATGATTAGAAAGATGGAGGAAAAGATGAGAGGAAGCTTAGAAGGGTTTTTAGGGTTTGTAAACTGATTATTAAAGCTAAGCATACTATATATAATAACCCTCTTTCTAATCACAACTAAATGAACCAACAAAAACCCGGAACGGTCCACTCGGTCGAGTGCCACCTACTCGACCGAGTACCACATTAAAATAAAAAGTATTACAGTCTTACCTCCTTAAAAACGAACTTCGTCCTCGAAGTTCACACCCAACACACTGCACAACGCAACATGATCCTCTACTAAACATTTACCAAATAATTTAGTATCAAAGTCAAAATGAAGCCAGCACGAAGAATCCATCAAAAACATCTAAGACCTATAATCAGGCAAAAATCATACAAAAACTAATACAGACTATTACAGAACCCTCGTGAATAAAAAATATGACACACTTAAATTAAAGCTGACAATACTGACACCCAATTCCCTATAGTAGGACGACGATCATAATACGGTCATGATCTAAATTTGGCCAAACTCTCGAGTACCAACTACACCTAAATTCAACAGCTGTTAGACCTAAATGGAAAACAAATCACACAGTCTCAAATCAAGTAACCGCAACTAAATGATGGAGCGACCTCGTGGAGCTAGTAGCAACAAATCAACAATATAACATGAGGATCTACCCACGAATTTTTTACCTATCAATGGGTAATACATGCTTCAAAACAAGGGATCAAAACACCATCCTCGCTAAATCTTAACTACCCAACTTAATCTACATATAATAAATATACAAGACGACAAAAGAACAAATTACTCACACATGTCTTTCGAAATAGACAACCATAGCTTTAACACTACAAGAATTTCGGTCTAAGGCAACTATGAAAGGCGAGTGAAGATTTGGAATCAAACTTTTAGTGACTCGAACTCAAATTGGAACTTAGTATGAAAATGTGACGTTGTTGTTGGCCACTTTCTATGTTATTCATGTTGCTGGTTAGTAAATTTTTAAATGCAGGTTTGTAGGTAACTCGCTCGATAAAAAAATGGAATTATGTCCATGTGGCGACGGATTCTAGTCGCTAACCCTGATTCATAATTCATATTGGCGACCGAATGGCGACTAAACTCTGAAGCACAATCTGTCGCCAATTTGGCGACAGATTAGCGACTGATAGTAGTTGTGTGATTCATATGATTCATAAAATGCATTGGCGACTGATGTATTCTCGCCTCATTGGCAACTGAGGATATTTTCAGTCGCCTAATGGGCGAATGATATCAGTTGTCAATTCTCGCCAATTTGGCAACGGAAATCAGTCGCCCTTGTCTATTTGGTGACTAGGGGTTGCAATGAAGACCTGGCGACGGATTTCAGTCGCCATTTGTGTTTTGGCGATGGATTTCAGTCGCCAATGTTAGTCGCCCGAGCACTGAATTCTTGTAGTGTACGTTGAAAATATTTATTTCAAACCAAATTTTTTTTATATAGAACGGATAACAACATGCAAGTATGTAGAAAGAGGCCAAGGCTAGTAGCGTACTATAAAACATGAGATGAGATCTACTCCATTATCTAAACATAAATTGAGAGACCAATTCCTTTCAGTGGTCAAGTTCGTATTATTGCATCATCGAACATTTCCATTTTTATCTTCAAAAATAAAGTGATAATGAGTTTAGTGAGTGAAATATTATTACAGCTCCTCTCACTAAAGACGAACACTATCCGTCATAAGCGGAAGACGAATAGTGTTCCTTTCACAGTAAACAAATGAGAGGGCAAGTAAGAGGCTCAATTTTCTATCCTATTACCCGTCCCACTTTCATATTCTGAGAGGGACATTATCCGTGTTTAACATGTGACAAATAGTGTCCGTATTCAATATAAATTTATGATATTATTAAATGGGATTTGAGAGAGGAATTAGTCTTTTCATTTCCTGTAAAAAAATAGAGAGGATACTAATTCATAAAACACATACCCTCCTTGCAAGAAACCAATATCCTAGATATAAATCCACGTAAGTTATGCATAACCCACCAACTAACAACGTAAAATGTACAATTTTCAACCCAAAACGTTGTTCCAAGCATTGAAATTATGACTTCATGTTAATATTACCAAAGTCAATGCCAAACAACACGTACATAAAATCATTGCATATTGATGGAGGCATGGAGCCATTGCTAGTTTATTGTAACATTCCCATCAATAAGTAAACGGGTTTCATAAAATACAGTTAAAGTCCTAAGTCAGGTAAACAATTGAATTTAGATATGAAGATGTTTGCAGTTAATATTTTCCCCAATGAATACCAACTACAAGCAAGGTTTACAACGGCTATGTCCATCTAAAGCAAAATCTTTATTTGAGTAAGTCTTGTTTAAGACGCTATGTCCGACTAAAGTTCTAAACGGGTAAAATACTAACAAGTGGCAATAATAAAGACAAAAATTTTGGTATTTTCAAGGTAACAAGTGAGGTGATTTGGTATGTATTTGACCCGTTTTAAACTTAAGATGGATAATGGCCGTCTTAAATGAGAATTTGTGAATTTAAAAAGGGTTGAAACTCTAATGTGTTTGGATAGAACGATTTGGAGGAAAAGGAAGGGGATGAAAAATCCTTTGATTGATTAGCAAAATGAAGGCCAGAGGATTTGGAAAGGATGAAAAATGATTATTCAAAGCCAAATTATTTTCCCTCCAATAAATGCAAAATTTGAAGGGTAAACGACCTCCTCCATTCTCTCCCCCTCTCCTTCTCTCCTTTCCCGTTCCCTCCACTTTAGCTATTCAAATAGGATAGGAGGATTTGGAGAGAAAGATAAGGGAAGGAAAACGAGGAATGAAAAAGTCATTCTTTGGTTAGCAAAATGAGTATGGACGGATTTGGAGGGGAGAGAAAATTGATCTCTCAATAACTCTCATTCAAGACAAATTATTTCTCCACCAACATGACAAAATTTGGTAGGAAAATCACTTTCTCCGTTCTCTCTCCCCTTCTTTTCCATCCACTTTTACAATTCAAACACACCCTAAAGTCCATTCAATTAGTCTTGCTTGCGACAGATCTATCCGTCACAAGCTTGTGACGGGTCGGATCCCTCTCACAAGTAGGGATGGCAACGGGCCGGATCTGGACAGGGTCCAATAGGATCCAGATCCAGATCCGCGACATGAACACTGGATCCAGATCCGACCCTGATCCGGCGGGTCTAAATTTTCCAGATCCAGATCCGTACCCTACGGATCCGGGTAGGGTCCGGGTTACCCTACGGATCTTCTATACAAATATTTAAATTAAAAAAAATCTAAAAGAGTGATAGTCGAGTAGCAAATTTACCATCTTAATATTCATGAATTCAACACATAGGCAATTTGGCAATGCTACTTTGAATGGCACTAGCTTTAAAACCTTTCTTACAAATCCAAGAGTTATAATTTTACAAACCAAAGTCTTATAAAATGAAAATCCCACAAAATAAAAGTCGTCTTACGAAATACGACTTAAAAAATAACAAACTCCAACAAATACGAAGTTCTACAATCAAGCTCAATGAAAATCCCACAAAAAATTTGTTTTTTTTTTTTTTTTTTAGTAATGTTAAAACGGGTCCTAGGGTCGGATCCGGATCTTGACAATCAGATCCATATCCAGACCCGTTTTCAAATCAGTGGATCCGTATCCGATCCATATCCACAGGGTCCAAAAATTTGGGATCCATATCCTATCCATCAGGGTCGGGTCCATCGGATCTGGACCGGATCCAGGATCCGTTGCCATCCCTACTCACAAGCTTGCAAGTGGGAGGGCAAGTAAAAAATCAATGGTTTCACACTTGCCCTCCCACTTGCAAGCTTGTGAGAGGGATTCGACCCGTCACAAGCTTGTGACGGATAGTGACCGTTACAAATGAGAATTTGTGAAGTCCATTTCAACTCCCTTCCAAATACTTTCACCTTCATTCTGCTAACTAAACAAAGAATTTCTCATCCCTCCATTTACCACCAAATCCTCCTATCTAGATAAGGGTGTATTTGGATATGAGGATTTGGAGGGAAAGGAATGGGAGGAAAAGAGAGGGATGATAAATCCCTTGTTTGATTAGCAAAATGAAGGTGGAAGAATTTGGTTGGGGGGGGGGGGGATGGATCCTTCCTTCTAACCAAATTATTTCCCCACCAACATAGACAAGATTTGGAGATAAACTCATCTTCTCCATTTTTCCCCTTCCCTATTCGTTCCCTTCCATCCGTTCCCCTCCCTTTCATTTCCCTCCTCTTTTCCTAACCAAACAGCCTACGGGTGTGTTTGGATAGAAGGATTTGGAGGGAAAGGAAGGATAGGAAAAGGGAGGGATGAGAAATCCCTTGTTTGGTTAGCAAAATGAAGATGGAAGAATTTGGAGGGGAGGAAAAATGGTTCCTTCCATTTCCCTCCTTTAAGCCAAATTATTTCCCCAACAAATAGACAAGATTTGGAGGGAAAATCACCTCCTTCATTTTCCCTCCCCCCTTCCATTATTTTCCCTTCCCTCATTTCCCCTCCCTTTCCTTTTTTTTTCCTATCCAAATAAAGCCTTAGGGTGTGTTTGGATTGTAAAAGGACTGTGAAATGAAGGAGAGAGGAAAGGAGGGAAGAGAAAGGGAGAGAAGGGTAGGGGAAATAGATGATATGATTTTCTCTCCAAATCTTGTCTATTTCAATGGGGAAATAATTTAGCTTGGAAGAGGGAAATGGAGGGATCCATACCCTCCAAATCCCTCTGCTCACATTTTTCCAAACAAACAAAGGATTTCACATCCCTCTCTTTCCTCCCCTTCCTTTCCCTCGAAATTGTCCTATCCAAACACATCCTAAGCGAAAACGTGGGAAAGGAGAAGGAAGCAACCTAATATTTTGGTTTTTTTAGTTTTACCAAATTTTTTTTAAAAATAGTATTAGGTCTAATAACAAAGTTAACCAATTATCCATCTACCAATCCGAACTATTTTAGGGTGAGCCCGACTCAAATTTCCTTTCAATTTTATTTATTCTTTCAAATTTCTTTTTCATTCATTTGCATATATACACTTGTGTACTACAGAAGTCAATATTTGTGAGTGATTGTCATAAAATTCAATATTTGTGACGTATGAGTCAATATTTTTGACGAATCATCCGTCACAAGTGCTGACTTTTGTTTACTTTTATGATAGATCACCCACCATATGCTTGTGTTGTATTGGCTGAAAGCCGCATCTACTGCTGCTAATCACTATGATAATTGCGTTGTTTCAAAACTGGCAAAATCTGCAAACCATACAAATCCGTAAACCGACCTCAAAGCGAGAACCAATTACAAGATCGATAGCAAAGCATGTCTCACACAAAGTTACACCTACCGGCCAACACCGAAAAAAAGAAAAATAAAGTTATTTACATAGAACTTAAAAAGCCGAATGACATCAAATTTACACTACATATTTACTAAAAGTGTTATCTTTCCTATTGCACTTTAGAAACTAAACCCTAACCTAAACGGTGCACTTCTTGAGGTCCAAAGCCATGGCCCTCGTCTCTAGGATATGGGCGAGGGCCACATGGGCACGAAAGGTCAAATGTCGACTACCCAAACCTCGGAGCAACGAACGCCTCCATGCGATTAGTATTCTTATTCTTGCGACGAAGTTCTTCGTGATCATCATGTCGCTCCACTCCCATCCTACTCAATTGATATTTTAATCGAGTATTTTCAGCTACAAGCTGAGCAAGGAAGGTCGGTGTGTAAGAGGAAGTAGCGGGATGACTCCTCTTGGCATGAGCTATGAACAAATCAGGGGCTGCCGATCCCATCCCAAAGAATATGGACTTCCTGTTGTATCCATCAACCACCTTCTGGTACACCCAGAAAAGGCCCGGTGCCTCTTCGGTGGGCGTTGGCTGTGTAATACCCCCATTTATCCAAGAGGCTTTAACATGACATTCTTAGATACTGAGCCTGTAGCCATCTCAGTTACCCGAGTCAATAAATATCAAAAGTAAACAATACAAATTTACTTTAAATTAATATATATATAAATATTGATAAATCCAATTGCTTATTACATATTCCAAATTAAACAACTTAGTTTCTTAACTAGTACAACTGAAGATTATAAACTAAATAACAACTAAATGGTAAACTAAATCCCGTAACCTAGACTCGATTTTTCCTCCGTCGCACTCCCTAAGTCCCGCATCCATTGCATCCAACTTACACTTTGTTTCCTGCTATATTAATTGCTCCTCATTTGAACGTAAATAGAAATTGGATCATAACAGGTCACCAATAGAAAAGGTTGGGTGACGATTTGGTACAATACACAAACACAGGTCAACC
This sequence comes from Heliosperma pusillum, assembly GCA_022085475.1. Classification (NCBI taxonomy): domain Eukaryota; kingdom Viridiplantae; phylum Streptophyta; class Magnoliopsida; order Caryophyllales; family Caryophyllaceae; genus Heliosperma; species Heliosperma pusillum. The sequence continues at coordinate 4,939 of JAIUZE010024317.1, read as the reverse complement.
AATGATTGAGTAGAGAAAATCAACAACTACATACAATAAGAAACTTGTCTCAGCATAACGCAACAATCGCAATCAAGGTGAACAATTATCCACTCATTCAAATATAATCCAAACACCATACACCCTCCTTAGTCCGCAGACAAGTATCTAAATAATAAAATAATCATACAGTCTCATATCGTCTTCCAAACCAACGTTCAATAACTAGCAATCAAACAACAATAGTAATCATTATCATTATATAATAACCATAGTATGGATGTTAAGTAGGAATTGCCTACCTTTAAGCAAAACCTTTAATTATAATAAGCTAGCAATCAATCAAAAGCAATCAGCGATGAATCTTTCACCTAGACATCACACAATATGCATACAATAAGTTATAATACAATTTACGAGTCAAAACAATCGTAAATACCCGAAAAATCTCTCAATTAAGGAAAGTCACCCAAGGTCAAGGACAGGTCACTGGCGGTCAAGGTTGTTCAACGGTTAAGGTCAACATGTAAAGCATAAGCTATTGATTACTAGCGTCGATCTAGATTATCTTCCAAAGACTTGGCTAGAACTTGATTAGTTTACTGTCTCGCGTCATTTCTCTCTTTTCTCTGTTAACTAGGTTTATTTGTGTTTAGAATTATGCGAAAGTGTATTTAATGATATTATGTGACTTATTACAAAAACCTTCTAGGAACCACCACTCCTATTAGGGGGTTTAATATGGCTATTGTTGGGAAACAGAGAATGGTTAGTGAGGATGACTGGGATAAGCTTTGCATGATTCCATCAATAGAGGTGGTTATACATATCACCTTCTCCATACCTGATGACAAGAGCCCGGGCACTGATGAGTATTCCAGTTGTTTTTATAAAGCTAGCTGAGAGATCATTAAAGATGACATATACATGGTTGTAAAGGATTTCTTCCAGAATGGAAAGTTGTTGAAGCAGATCAATGCCATAAACCTGGTACTGCTGGCAAAGGTATCTATGCCTATCTCTGTTAAGGACTTTAGACCAATTGCCTGCTGTAATACCATTTAAAAGATTATTAAAACTTATGTGTACTAGTATAGGCTGGCTGGTATTTTATCAGATATTGTTAGTACATCTCAAGCTGATTTTATTAAAGATATAAATATTATGGACAACTTATTAACTTGTCAAGATTTGGTAAGGCTATATACTAGGAAGATTATGTCTCCTAGATGTCTGCTCAAAATTGAAAGGACAAAGGCATATGACTCTATTGAATGGTCTTTCGTGAGGCAAAATGTTATCTTGTCTTCTTTTTTCCTCTTATGTTCATTGAGCTTGTGATGCAATGTATCACCACCACATCCTTCTCCATTTTTATGAATGGTCATACCCTTGGGTTCTTCAAAGGGGGAGGGGGTTGAGACAGGGTGAGCCATTGTCTCTCCTTCTGTTTACCCTTTGTATGGAATACCTCAGCAGCCTATTAAAGGAGATTGGAAACATGCATGGGTTTAGATATCATCCTCTATGTAAAGGACTAGGTATGAATAACTTGATGTTCGCTGATGATATCCTGCTTTTCTGTAAGGGGGACATCAAATATGTGATTATGATGGTGAAGAGGTTTAGTTGCTTTAAATTCTTATGGTCTTTAAATTAACACTGATAAGTCAGACTTGATCCTGAATGGGGTATGTGATGTTGTTGCTGATGAAATTTTGCTTTTCACTGGGTTTAAGAAGGGGGCCTTACCTTTCAAATACCTGGGGGGTAAGCATATCACATAAGAGGCTAAAAAAAATTGATTGTAACATCCTGGTGGATAAAATGCTTACTAGAACAAGAGGTTGGAACAAAAGGAAGATCTCATACTCTGGTATGTTGGTTCCAGTTAAATCTGTGTTAAATATAATTCATAACTACTGGCCTCAAATTTTCATCTTGCCTGCTAGGACGATTAAGGATGAAATCCAAGCAATTTGCAGAAATTTCTTATGGGAAGGCAGTGAATCATACTCCAAAGCACCCTTAGTGGCCTGGAATTGCTTATGTATAGGAAAAGACTATGGTGGCTTGGGGATGATTGATATCAAGATGTGGAATTTAGCTGCGGTTGGAAAATTGGCTTGGTGGATTGTGAGAAAAAAAGGATCATTAGTGGATCAAATGGATAGACAAGATTTACCTGAAATGAGCTAACTTGTTAGACTATGAACCTACAAATCGCTTGGTCTTGGAGGAAAGTGTGTGAGATTAAAAACATTGTGAAACCTGGTTTTTTAGTGGCTATCTGGTTAGGCAATACAACTGAGTATGAAATATGCAGTGGCTATGACTGGCTCACTCAGGGGAAGCATGTCAAAGTCTCTTGGTGCAAGATTGTGTGGAATAAGTTCAATGTTCCTAAGCATGGATTTATTAATTGGCTGGTAATATAGAAAATGCTTCTTACAATGGACATGCTATGCAGACTGGGGGTTACTGATAAAAAAAGATTGCTTTCTCTGTGGCATACATGAAGAGACTCATCAACACATATATCAGGAATGTCAAGTATGTTTGTATGTGCTATGACAGTCTAATGGATTGGATGCAAATTCACATAAGAGGTCCTAGAACTACTAAGAATATCATCAGGTTGAAGTACATTTTTGGGTTCATGAGAATATTTCTATGTGCATTAATAATGGCTGTTTAGTATGAGGTGTGGCAGTCAAGAAACATCTGCAAGATAGAGGGGTATGTAAGGCATCCCAAGGTGGTTATGAAGCAGATCCGCCTATAATTCAAAACTCATTTAATGGCTGTGGAACATGGCTCTCTCAAGACGACTGATTTGGCAAGGTGTAATAGAATGGTCTAATCTAGTAGTTGTTCTAACTGTTGTTAAAAGTGATGTATTTGTTTCAAATGGCTGTAACATTCATTTTTTAGGAAATGGAAAAATTGAATGATGTAGTTGGTTTGCCCATTTAGGGCGGTTTATAAGAATACTTACATTCCACCAAAAAAATGATATTATGTTGGTATATATAGGTTGAGGTAAGGCTAGATAAATTAAGAAATATAGTATACAAGTTGTCTACCCACGCACGCCTGTGATATACGGATTGGTGATCCTTACCGAACTGTAGTACACGGGGAACCACGGAGGGGCGGACTTGCATTGTAACACCCGGAAATGTACCCTATTTTTCTAGTAGAAATATTTTACGAAAGCTTTTCAGTAATTCTAAGTTTTAATTTATAATTTTAAGTTTCGAGTCGAATTTAGAATTTCCGAGTTCGTATTTGGAATTTCTGCGAGATTCCATGAAAATCCCGTTTTAAGTCGAGTTTGACTTTTCTTGACTTTTGAGTCGGGTTTGACTTTCTTGACTTTGAAACCGTCTTTGACTTTTTCCTTCATAACACAACACTACTTCCCCCTTAACCTAATATCTCATTCACTCATAATCAAACACAAGTTTCCTTCTTCCTTAAGAAACTTTCCCTCTTTGAATATCGATCTTAGAATTGACGTATCTTCTTCGTTACTTGATAGAATTCCCGTAAGTTCGTCTTATTATTCTTCCCTAACCTTCCTCTATCCGTATTGATATTAAAATTATCGTCTTTCTCGCTTTTCAAGCATTCCGTCTTTCTCAAGATGAACTTTATTCATCTTTTTACGATCTATTTGTAGGTGGCGACCTCCAAGATCCCGACAAAGACTATTTCCTTATAGAAGAGGAGCTTGACGACTAGTAGAGGCGCATAAAGGTAACGGTGAAGGGTTACTCGGTATCACTTACGTGTTTTACATGTTTATATGCTAGAAAATCGTATTAGAATACGATTAGGAAGATTAGAAACCATGCTATGATTAGTAAATGATGTGATATGATGAATGTTGATGAATTATATTGATTGTTGATGATTATTTGAAGTATATATGAGAATTGAAATGATTTGGAAATGAATTGGTTAAGTGTAAGAGGCTCTCGGGTGAACTGGGGTTCCCTGCCGGTCGACCGGCCGTCGGTCTGCCAACCGGCTGGGAACACTCCAGTAACTCATTTGGAAAATTGGATTTTTGTATAAGAGGTGCTCCAGGCCGGCCAACCGGCCACCGGTCCATCCACCGGCCTGGAACACATCAGTATTGAAGTTTTGATTTTGGTGTGATGTTCTGTGCCGGTCGACCGGCCGCCGGTCGACTGACCGGCCCAGACCTCTTTTCTCTGTTTTTGGGATTTTGCCTGTGTTCTGAGCCGCCCACCGGCCACCGGTCTCCTGCCCGGCCTGCAACACGGCTGTGTTGTTTTCTTTTGACTTCTAAAACTCGTGATTTATATTAATTCGCATGATCAGTTTATCGTATAATTTTACGTAATGTCTTATAATATTCATGTTTTGGATATATGATATCTCTTCCGCATGTATCACATGTTTTGTGACGGTTTTCGATATGTTCCCACTTTGAGTCGGTTTTACAAATGAGTCGGTTTGAGCACTATTTTGTATTGTGCTTTGTATTCTCATTCCCTTGGCTACCTTCCCGTTCGTAAGGCTGGAATGTCGGAACGGAGAAGTATCCTACTGCTTAAATGCATGTGTTAGTGGGGATATGACGACGTTGTTAGGAGGCGAACGCAATGCGTTGGTCGACCCGACCGTCAAATGTTGTATACTTGCGAGGTGGTGTTATTGCATGTAGAGTACTAGCTTGACTTTTGACTATAGATCTCTTTCCGCCTCTTTCGTGAATTGATCTACCGAATTTGGGGTACTCGGCATATTTATTGTAAGTCCGTGTCTTGGATGTGGAACGTCTTACCACATGTCGAATCGGAACATGTCTTATTCCGAGAGTCTGGCCAGGGTTAGACTAGGACCGTATTATTATCGTCGTCCTACCGAGAGGATTAGAGTCTTGTGTGTACGAAACGTCTTATCGTACATGATTCCGGGAAACGTC
>JAIUZE010024316.1:0-28962 GCA_022085475.1 Heliosperma pusillum | reverse complement strand
TTATGTGTTAGTTATTTGTTTCATAACATGAAAAGCATATCATATATGTTTAAGGTTTTGTATTTTATATATACATTGCTTTTATGTTTTCATGTTCCATTAAACTCGACATTTCGTGGCTGGGAGAACTCGGAGTTACTCCCCACTGACTGTGGCTTCCGTGTTTATATTTAATGCGGTTGGCAGGTTTGTGATGCATACTTGGGTACATTGACGAGCTCGCGAGTGAAGTATTTACCTTGGACCTATATTCGGTTCTTAGGATTGTATTATATTATACACTCTTTTATTTCTGTATTTATACGGGAGATATGTCTCTCGTTTTGGATAATTCTTATGTATAATATTATTTCCTTTTGTTATGAACCTTTTTTCTTTAAGACACCTTTGTTATGATGAATATATTTAATAGTAGGTTCCGGTTTTAAAATTTACCGATTTCACTAAAGTGAACCTATTAGAAACGTATTCTCATCTTTTATTTATTTAAATCATTTTTTTTCTTTCCGCAAATTTGAGGGTGTCACAGTTGGTATCAGAGCATTTTGCTCCCGACGCACGTTTGTGTACCCTTGTATAAATAACTTGACCTTAATAAAATAATAAACTTGTGAGATAGAATGGTAGGATGGGTAGATTAGGATTTATGTTGTAGTCTATTTGTTTATGCTAATTGTTAGGAGTAACTTAATTTGTTTTGTCTCTTATGAAGACTGTTGGACCTCGTGTAGAAGAGATCGTTGTTACTGCCAACCAGGTCCCTCCTCATAAAGAAGACAATTGCCAAGGAGGCTATGCTTGGTGGCTAGCCAAATGTAGGAGCAATATTACGCCTTTATGGGGGAATAGGTAACTACCTAGAAGGAGTATCCTCTAACGAAGATTTGAAGATTTACCAAGCCTATGAAGTGAATTCATTATTCATCTTTGAATTCTCTCGTCCTCCCTATTGTATTATGCTCTCTTTTTTTCCTTCTATATAGGTGCTTCTTTCTCTTCCAACCTATTTGCCTCTTGGAAATTACTCTAGATAGTTCCTCCATCTTACCATTGGTATCCTTACCTTCCTCTTGTAACATTTTTATGGATGTCATACCCATTTGTTTGTGGTATATTATACTTAGTAGGAAGAACTTTAAATTTTGTGGAATATTAGTGTTTGTTAGAAGGAACTTGGGATTTGAGGAAAATGGTATAGATCTAATTTTACACTATGGTGGTGAGAGTTGGTACCTTGAGGAGGAAGTTTCGAATAGGGTACCTAACCATCCTATTAAGCTAGTTTCATGTTTAGATGATTATAAGGATTTGAAGATAAACTTAGGATGAAACTCTCCTAGTGGTTTTAGACTATGAAAGCTTAATGTTGCAATATCGTTTTGAGGATCGAAATAATCATAATGATAGTTTGTAGTTGTGGTTAGAAAGTTGAGTGATTTCTTTAAATGTTACTTGGGAATTTGTGGTCGTTAAATGTTGGACCCTAACGGAAATAAATACCTTGTGGAATTTTGGATTTGGATGACCAAACTTGAGGAATATTGTTATAAGCAAAAACCGATGTATTAAGAGTTTTAATGGAGCTAAGAAGATTAGAGTTCGTAATGAATCTTTCATGGGTTGTTAGTTATGGAGTTTACCGTACCGATGGACCTTAGAAGATACTAATTGAATTTGAATAATTGGGAGTTGTTACACGATGTGTCATGCTTATGAAATATTTTGGTAGGAATCTAATAATTGAAAATGTTGAGGACATATTGCACTCTCTTGAGGACTAGTTTACTTGTGCAGTAAGTGTTGTCGAGTTACGATCGACATTTGAATTTTCAAAGATGGAAGATAGTATTGTGGTTCATTCCTCTCTCTTCCCTCAAATTGATCCTTAGTCAATCCGCTACTTTTCAATCCTTCCCCTTGTTAGTCCATTTTATTCGTGTGGACGTATCTCTTAGTATCTCGATTTGTGATTTCGATGTTCGAGTCGCTCTACGTTCGGGTATTGTCTACTTATTTTGATTCTATCCTTGAGAAAACTTTCAAATCTCCATATCGTAATCCTAATTTAACTTTTTAAAATAGTTTAAAGATGGTTTGTGTACCCTCTTTTGGAGAAAATAGATTTCTTTCCCTTTTATATTTAGATTTTGTGTTTGGTTGGCTGTTTGGACTTGTTATTGGAGATGTCTGGTGACTAGTCCGGCACTTACTAACACCTGTTTTGATTTTCGATTTCACTATTTCGGCCTTGATTTAATTTTTGATAGCTAGAGTTCTCGTTCATGACAAGCACTCTTGTGATTCGTAAATAAAGTTTCTCACTTATGAAAAATTTTCTTAAACCATTTTCGAGAAGAACATCATTTTATAAATGTTTTACCCTTGTAAAAAAAAAAAATTTCTTGTTAATTCTTAAAATCGATTCTTATCTTTGATACTTTTGTTTTCTACTCTCAAGTTTCGAGGACGAAACTTTTTGAAAGGAGGGGTGATTGTAACAACCCGAAATGTACCCTATTTTTCTAGTGGAAATATTTTACGGATACTTTTAAGCAAATTTAAGTTTTAATTTAGAATTTATTGTTTCCAGTCGAATTTGGAATTTCCGAGTTCGTATTTGGAATTTCCGCGAGATTCCATGAGAATCCCGTCTTAAGGCGTCTTTGACTTTTCTTGACTTTTGAGTCGTCTTTGACTTTTCTTGACTTTTGAGTAGTCTTTGACTTTTCTTGACTTTTGAGTCGTCTTTGACTTTTCTTGACTCTTAAGTCAACTTTGACTTTCGTTGACTTTTCCGACTCACCCCGTAATTTGAAAGACCGAAATTATATTTGAAAAGTAATAAATTTAATTTATTTTAATTTATTAAGATTTATTTGAATTTATGATAATTTAATATAATTATTTTGAATTTATTCGGAATTAAAGAGTAGGTTTTACGGTTTAACTCCGAACGTCATTTAACTATTCCCGAGTCAACTTAAGTCCCGAAACAAACCCGAAACCCGACTCTTGCATGAGTCACACGCCCCATGTCACCTTTTTCCACTCACTTTAGATCTTTTAATTCTTTTGATTAAACTAATACGAATATCTAAGATATTTGTAGCTTTATCGATCCGTCAGTTTAAATTACGCAAATCGCTCAAAATCAGACCCGGTTTCTTCTCCTACCACACGGCTCCCTCTCCTCTCTTAGGACTAGATATTTTCTTTCTTTTGATTACAATAACATAATATCTAATTAATATCTAGATATTTGATTTAACTATCATTAAATCTAATGATATCTAATTAATTACCTTAATATAATTATAAAACCCGAGTCAATCCCGTAACAACAATTTCAAAACCCGACTCCATAATTCCTCTATATTTACACGGCTCACACTCCACTCTATTTCACTACTTATCTTTTCATTTTACAATAAATCAACTTAATACCTTTTTAATACTTTCTTTAATCGTTCTTGGTGTTCTTCATCGTTCTTCGTCGTTCTTCATCGTTCTTGAGCAAAATCGTCATAAAACCTTCTTTACTTGTTCAAATCCGTCCTAACTTATATTTCTAGAGTCTCCTCTCAGCTCTTCATCTCCACGTATGTTTTATTTCCAATTCCGACAAAATCGTTTTCAACACTTTAATTGTTGAAATTCAAGTTGTAATTCTAATAATGTTATTCTTGTCATTTCTTATAGGAGAAGATTTTGAAGACGAGTTTGGTGACTCGTATATTTTAGAAGAAGATTAGTAGACGGGTTTTTACTTCTTATTTTGGTGCTAATTGATTTTGTGATAGCTAAGGTAACGATTCCGAGTTACTCGACGAATTAATGTTACATATTTTAGTTGTTGTTTATGATTTACAGTTTTTAAGTAGTAACATGATAGATGGTTATGATTATTATGTTGTATGAATTTATGACATGTTTAGTGTTCTTGACATATTTGGATGATTTGTTCATAATCATGATTTTTGTGGGATGGTGGTTTAATTGGTTGTTAAAATGGTTGTTTGTTAATTAAAACATGTTGGAAATAATTTGGGGTTGTTTGTTGGTGGGGCCGTGTAGGGTGGCTGTTTTGGGGGGCTGGAAACCGACCCAAACCAGGCCGGTTCAGGCCCGGTCCAGGTCCGGTCTGGTTGGCCGTAATTTGGTCCGTTGGTCTTGTGTCGATACTTGATTGTTTTGTGGTTGTTTTGACGGGTTTTAAATATGTTAAGCATGCGGGAAATATTAAGAAACGGTTTTTAGAAAGATGACCAAAACCGGTCCAAAATGAACCGTGGGTCCCCTTGGACTTGTGACGGTTTTTGAGTATTGTTATTTTATCGTGTTTTGTAATATTTAGCAAGTGGGAAATGTTAACGAGTAAAATATTTAATTAAAAAGGTTTTTCATAAAATTATTATTTCTCACATGTTAGAAATTATAATAAGAGATTTTAGTTTAATTTGATATCCTTTAAGTCAAGCGGGTTTTCGTATGAATTAATAATTCACATGTTAGAAATAGAATGAAATAGCATGAAATGAATGTGATATTCTTATGTTCAAGCCTCGATGGCTAAGACTCTGTTTCTAGCCGGTTTGACCAAACAGGTTTGGTCAAACTAAGATCTAGTCAGCCCCGTTTTGACTGATGACCCGTCGCGGGACTCGGGTCGGGGATTTGTCTTCAGGTAAGGTTTTATTTAAATGAATGAATGAATGAGCCTTAGTAGATATGAGGCGATATGATATTTGAATATGATTTATATGAAATTAGTCACATGATAGGAAGTTTTCCGTGACTGTTTGATTGTATGATATATGTCGTGTTGACTAAGTACCCATAGAGAATTATGAGTATATGGCGTCTTGACCATTCTAATTCTAAAAGAGTATCTTGGACCATGACATTGATAGGCCTTACTATCTTTAACGAGTATATAGTTCATGGTTAATAGCTTTTGTGTCCCGGCTTGGTGGATCTCCAAGTTGGGGCATGGCTGCCATTGCTTCCACTTTGGGGAATGGAGCCAGTTTAAGTACTAGCCAACCCTTTGGTGGATCTCCTTAGGGGTACTCATGTGATGAGTCTTGGGTGCGATGGATCTTCGCATTTCTCTAGGTCTGCGCAGTGTAGGTTTAGGGTAGAGTTGTATCTTGGCCATGTTATTAGGGTAACCTCTGAGCTAAGATATATGCTTTGGATCTGGGCCATGTTTTAAAGGTAACCGCTGAGCCTAGATGTGTGCTTTGTATTTTGGCCATGTTATTAGGGTAACCGCTGAGCCTAAATATATAAGTATATCCTCCACGTGGTATGCACTAGAGTTACAGAAGTCTTCATTGACTGTACTAAGAAACTTATGCCTGTTTGTAGAAGTATTGGTCTTTCATGTTTGTCTGATTCTATGAATCTTAGAAGGTGAGATGCAAGCCGGCTAAGGTTGATAGAGTTTGGATTACCGGATGTTAACTGATTCACATGATATTATGTTTGATTAGGGTTTGAGTGTATCATGGCCATGTTTTAAAGGTAACCTCTGAGCTAGCATACCAGCTTCCCTACCTCGTGTTATAGGTTGTTATCAGATTCACATGATAGCTTTCATATGATCGGTTATATGTTAGTTAATTGTTTCATAACATGAAAAGCATATCGTATATGTTAAGGTTTTGTATTTGCCATATACATTTCTTTTATGTTATTCATGTTTTATTAAACTCGACATTTTGTGGCTGGGAGAACTCGGAGTTACTCCCCACTGACTGTGGCTTCCGTGTTTATATTTAATGCAATTGGCAGGTTTGTGATGCATACTTGGGTACATTGACGAGCTAGCGAGTGAAGTATTACCTTGGACCTATATTCGGTTCTTAGGATTGTATATTATTATACACTCTTTTATTTCAGTATTTATACGGGAAGCATGTCTCCCGTTTTAGATATTTCTTATGTATAATATTATTTCTTTTTGTTATGAACCTTGTTTGTTTAAGACACCTTTGTTATGATGAATATATTTAATAGTAGGTTCCGGTTTTAAAATTTTACCGATTTTCACTAAAGTGAACCTATTAGAAACGTATTCTCATCTTTTATTTATTTAAATTATTTTTTTCTTTCCGCAAATTTGAGGGTGTAACAAGACATACTTTATTGGTTATCCAAAAGGGATGTCCTTTATTCGGGTTTGGGGCTGCGAGGCTTATGTCAAGTGGAGACCTGAAGATAAGCTCGGCCCACGATCGGTCAAGACATACTTTATTGGTTATCCAAAAGGGATGTTTGGTCATTACTTTTACTCGCTTACCGAACATCGAGTTTTTGTTGCGGCTAGTGCGACGTTCTTAGAGAAAGAGTTTCTCGAGAATAGGACAAGTAATGGAACCTTCGATCTGTTGGAGATTCAAGAACCAACAACCGAGACAACCAATGGAGGGAAATTGTTCCTTCATCATCGGCTGCGGTAAATATTCCTGAGGAACCTAGAAGGTCGGGTAGAGTCTCCATTCCTCCAGACAGATACATTGGTATGGTCGAGGAGAATGGGAGAGATGACATTTTACTCCTAGAGAGTAACGAAACCGCTACCTATAAAGGTGCCATGACCTGTTCCGACTCTAAGCTATGGCTTGAAGCCATGCAATCCGAGATGGACTCTATGTATGAGAATGACGTATGGGATCTGGTTGACTTACCTGATAAGGTTCGGCCTCTTCAGTGCAAATGGCTTTATAAAATAAAGCATTATGTAGAAGGACAACCAGATACATACAAGGCACGACTAGTGGCAAAGGGTTTCACTCAAGTGCACGGATTGCATTATGATGAAATCTTTGCACCCGTAGTCATGCTGCGTTCCATTCGGATAATCTTAGCGATTGCCGCCTTTCATGACTATGAAATTTGGCAAATGGACGTGAAAACCGCCTTCTTAAACGGTTATTTGGAGGAGGAGTTGTACATGGTAAAACCCGAAGGTTTCATTGATCCTAAAAATCCTAAGAAGGTATGCAAGCTTAAGCGTTCCATTTATGGACTTAAGCAAGCTTCTCGGAGTTGGAATCATCGTTTCGACCAGGTGATAAAAGAGAATGGATTTACTCGATCGGTCGAGGAACCATGCTTATATATCAAGTCGAGTGGGAGCAAGATTGTCTTCCTAATATTGTATGTTGATGACATACTCTTGATTGTGAATGACATACCTCTCTTAACTTCGGTAAAAGTTTGGTTAAAGAACCATTTCCAGATGAAAGATCTGGGTGAAGCACAAAGAATTTTGGGGATCTTGTATCTACAGAAAAAGATCACGACGGATGTTATCCCTCAGTCAGGAGTCTTATATAGATAAGATTCTTGAGAGGTTCAGCATGACCAACTCCAAGAAGGGGAACCTTCCAATGGTCTCTGGGATGCATTTGAGTAAAGCTCAGGCACCAAAGACATCGGAAGAGGTCGAGCGCATGAGTCGGATTCCTTATGCATCAGCTATAGGATCGATCATGTAGGCCATGATATGCACACGTCCAGACGTGGCATATGCATTGAGTATGACGAGTCGATACCAAGGCAATCCAGGTGAAACACACTGGATGGCTGTTAAGAATATCCTTAAGTACCTACGGAGGACTAAGGATTGGGTATTGACTTATGGAGGTGATACTGAGCTATGCGCAACCGGTTACGCAGATGCTAGCTTCCAAACGGATCGAGATGACTCGAAATCTCTGTCTGGATTCGTTTTTACTCTTAATGGCGCTGCGGTCAGCTGGAAAAGCTCCAAACAAACTGTTATAGCAGATTCTACGACTGAGTCCGAGTACTACGCTGCTTCAGAGGCTGCGAAGGAAGCTATATGGATGCGTCAGTTCTTACAGGGACTAACCGTAGTTCCTAGTTCGGATGACCCGATCACCATCTATTGTGATAATCGTGGTGCCATCTTCCAGGCTAAGGAGCCTAAGTCCAGCAACAAGTCTAGGCATGTACAACGGAAGGCTCACATGATCCGAGATTACGTGGAGCAAAGGGAGATAGTGATAGACAAGATTGCTACGGATGATAACGTTGCATATCCTCTCACTAAACCGTTAAGATATGATAAGCATGAAGGGCACGTTATTTCCATGGGAATTAAGCGTGTTCCTGAGTTGTATTAGTTGTTTTATATGGATTAGACACCTGTATCTTTTTCATAAAACTATCTATGAAATCATCGTTTTGTTTTATATTTTGTTTTTCATGTGGGTTGTACTGACAACATTGAACACCACAAAGTGAACTGAATTACATTATATTTGTTTTAGGTCCGTAATTGCCTACATGAGCTGATAACTCTGGCAATTATTTTGTGACGTCGATTGATGGTGGGTTCAACGAGCCATAAGTCAAACTGTTGAATGATCGATCACAGATGCGGGTTATAATGATACTGCGCAGGACATTTTGTGACGACGTTATGGAGTCCTAAATGTTTCGGAACATTAGGTGCCAGGTCGTGGATAGGACATCCATAGTGTTCCTAGAGTCGATTCTTTTGACTATCGACTGTCTCTTGAGATAAAGGCAGTTTTGGGTGACTTTGGTTTCTTTCTCATGGTCGACCGTAACAGGAGGCTAAGTAGATTTTCACTGGGTCATTTCATACTGCGCTTGTGTCTGCAAGATTCGAGTTGAAGAAAATATCCAACCTTTATCAGGATATGATATTTCTCAGGGCCACTCGAGGAGCTGTAACTGAAATGCATGGCCATGCTCGAATAAGATTCGTTTATCAGTTAAGTTACTCTCTAGTCGGGGAAACCACTCTTGATACTGATCACTTGTAAACTACGACCTTTGTGAATACTGACTTTGCAAATTGGTTTACATTGAGTGGGAGAAACTTATTATGGATATGAGAATCGGTTATCGCATATACACTTGTACGGACAAGTGGGAGATTGTTGGAGCCAGTGTCCTCCACAGTTAGTGCAATAACATAAATAAATCTCTGTAGGTTCACAGGGTATACTTTGTATTGTAATCAGTTGATTAACGTTTATCGATAACGGTTGGCTTGCTAGATAAGTTTGACGTTATTGTCATACAGATGGCGGTGATCAACTGGTCCCTAAAAGTCACACCTAAAGGATGTGATTGAGAGATGTGATTGATTGAGAAAATAATCATATTGATGCCTTATTAAATGACTAAAAGGTTAGTCGGTGTTTTTGACTAAAAGGTTAGTCAATGTGATGATGATATAATTATTTAATAACGATTAAATAAGGTTAGCTAAGACGAATTAACTGTAATTCGTAAATTGAATATAAAAGGTTATATTTAATTGTTGTATATAATGTAAGCTAATTAAACATAAACCGTTATAATTAATTGGAAAATTATAAATATACGGATATTTATAATTAATGATGTATTATAATGTCGGTCTTTGACTAATGACGATTATAATATATTACATTATATTAGAAGCTAAAATGACCGGAAAAAGTGTCCCGATACACTCGGGTTTTTCCGGTCAATGGGTAGTTATTTGAGAAGACTAAATCTCCTCATATATGACTACTATTGCCGTGAGAACAAGAGAACAAGAGGAAAAAATTCTAACCTAATTATATCCTCTCACTTGTGCCTCCATCACACACCAACACACAAAAACCCTACAAAGTTAACTGTAACTTTTAATCATCTTTCTAGCAAAGGAGAAGGGCATATCTCAATCTATCTTGGGTGAGACAATTAGGAGGATATCTACTTTGATATCTGTTCTTAGGCCGATTTTGCTAAGGACCAAAGGTTTAATTCATTTTCTCTATATTTACATCGTTTCCATATTTATGACTCGCAATTCATATTATATAATTTTGTTATAATCCTAAATTTTAAGGGGATGTAAACTGTCATTTCCCACAGTTAGCTCCCCAGTTTGATGCTGGTTTGGGGAAGCTTTGTTTTGTGAGTTTTTCTGTTCATTGTTTTTTCATTCTTTATATATATTTCATTCCTTAGAAACATGAATTAGGTTGTGTTTCCCTTTCCCTTATATGCTGTTGTGCTATAGCGAATGAGGACATTGTCTGTTTTGGTTTGGGGAGGTGTTTTGCATCCTTTTTCGTCTGCATTTGCATTTGTATTGCATTCACGTTTGAAATTCATGTTAATTGGAAAAATTTTAAAAAATAAAAAATATCACGTTTATTTTTGCATATAGTTGAGTCGGATTGGACTCTTGTTCGTGATAAAATTGCACTACAAGTCTGTTTTATGCTATTCCTTGCACCATTCTTGACATACTTAGGAAAATCGAAGTAGTGAACTATTGAATTTTGTCATGGAATTTAAATTTGACTATTAGACTTGACTCAACATTTTGGCAAACTACTTATATATTCTGAGTTTTAGAGCCTATAAGTGGTGACATTTATGACCAGTTCATCTAGGAATGAGAGTAGTTACTCCCCACATCTCGTATCATTTGCTTGTATATGAACTTTGATTTCTTATTGCCTGCACGCATTGGGTTTGTGGTCGGTATTACGTGTTTTGAGAATATTTGCATCTCCCTTTTTCTCATTTTACCCTATTAACTCCACATAAAGCCATATCTTCCTGTTGCCCTTAACTACATTCCAAACTGAGCCTACCTTTGCTGAGCTAGTTTAGTAGTCGAGGTATATTTTACCGTGGTGTCAGTTTTTGGCTCGTCTTCATTGATTGGAGTGGGTATTTGCGAGAAAAAGAAGAGAAGTGTTTAAGTGTGCCTCGATCGAGCAGCTTGTAGCAGGATCGAGCAGATGTTGTTTTTTGTTGCCTCGATCGAGTGACTTATTCAACTCGATCGAGAGTTTTTCCCTCAATCAACCAAGAAAGAAATAGAAAAAAAAAGAAAATGGAAAAAAGAAAATAATGAAAAAATAATTGGCTGAAGTTTTTGTTATTTAACCTCCTGTGCTTATTATTATTTTGTCGAGGTGTTTTATGGGATTTGTGTTGTTTATGCCTAGATATGTTAAGGCATTGAGCTTAGTTTATGATAGTTGAAAGAAAGGAACGATTTCTATTACGGTTTTGTTAGGAACTAGCTTGGCTATTTACCCTCACATTTCCATTAATTGTTTTGCCCCTTCTTACCAATTAGCCTCAGATATCCATATTTTTGCAAATGTTCGGCACGTGATAGTCCTTGAACGGTGGTTATGCGTGTGTACGGTGTTTGAATCATCTTTCATATTAGTTAGCAATGCATGTTGTGTCGGTCGTAGTCTAGGTGAGTGACTATATTTTATTCTCTCTTTCTTATACATATTTACTTACCATTTGCTTGTTGAGAGAAGAGTGACCCGTGAGAGTCCGAATTTGGTTGAGTCTTGCAAGGTCGAAAGTCTAATTTATTTCCAAGATTGTACAAATTCGTTCAATTTTGTATTAAGCTTTGTAACGATTGAATGAATGCATTAAACTGTTTAGCATTGACTTGTAGCTGGCTCTGAGACTTACTCCATCCCCCTAGGTTCATTTAGTTCCATATAGCTGCATTTAGTTTGCTTGGAACAAGCAAAGGTTTGATACATTTGCGGGTGTTACAGAAACACTCGTTTCCAGAAACCTGACGCCTTAGAGGCGGACTTACGAGTTGGATCAGTCTTAGTTTCAAGCTTAGAAGTAGTAAGAAAGTCAATCACAAAATAATCACGGCTTGTGATGCGTGTATTTTATATAGACTTTTTAGTCCATTTATGCACGCATTTCTATGTCATTTAAGTGATATTACGTCACTATATGCCCCTATTTGGCTACTTTGTACTTTCATTACCATTTTGTAGGTACAAGCTGCGTAGTAGCGGAAACCGAGCCGAAATAGTCCACTTTGCATGAATTTAGGAGAATGGAGGGAACGGAACAGAAGCTCTTGCATGGGGAAGCGTGAAACCGCTCGCAATCAAGTCCAAAGCCATGTCCAACACTGCATGATAGGCCAGAAGACCTCGATCGACTATATATTTGATCGATCGACGAGAGTTGAAGTGAAGAAGACCGCGATCGAGCTGTCATGTGCTCGATCGAGTGGTAGCTGTGGACAAGTTGGTTGATCGAGAGAAGGAAGTGCTCGATCGACTGATACTCTCAAATAAAGACCTCGATCGAAGGGAATTTTCCCTCGATCGAGTGGAATCTATGACGGGCCTTAAGTCCGTAGAATAATTAGGGTTTAGAGTCGTGTTATGCATTATATAAGACTCTTATTTGTCGTCATTAGGAAAAAAAATTATCATTCAGAATTATTATCATTAATCATTTTACTTAGCATTAAACATTAGTTTTGAACTCTCTTTAAGTTTATACTTTGGTTTATTATCGACGTAGATTTGTTCTTTACGCCGGAATTGCTAAGACTGTAAACTCTTTTCTCTCCTTTATTCTTAACCTTTATTTTAAACTTAATTACTATTTACCCTTCTTAATTGCTGCGTTATTATTGTTCATGTTTGTTTATTACGATTATATCATGTCTAATGTCATATGTTCAATCGTCTTTATCGCTAGCATCGTTAATAATATGAGTAACTAATTCCCTTGTATGTTAGGATGAGGAAAACTGTAGTAGAGGCATGATAGGTTAGAGTAGGTTAGTTAGTCTTGAATATGAGAATTAATCTAAGCAATTTAATTGAGGTTAGTCGAATGAGTGACGCAGGAGACTAGCTAGGTAGTTAACCCCGACCTGGATCGAGAGATTGGAAGGGAAAGGCTTGCTTAGAATTGATAGGTGACTCCTAAGAGGACGAGAGTTAATTAGGAAAATCCCTAGGGTAGTTTAAGACCGAGAGGAGAAAACCATTGCCCTTCTCATTAATAGATTGACTGATTTAGTTGACCCTTAGATGCCGATATTGCAGTAGACCGAATCCTAGCATATTTCTCTTTTATCTGATTTATTTCGTATTAAGCTCTACCTTTATTTCTCTTCCTTTAAATCTTATTTAGTTTAGTTTAAAACCTTTTCAAAACCCCTAGATTGTGACTGGCAGATTTAGATTACAGTTAGTTCGTTTCCTCCCTGTGGAGATCGACCCTACTTCCGCTATCTTCTTTAATTAGTAGACTTAGGATTTTATTTTTGGTGTATAACGACACGCATCAGCTTGCTTTACCCTTCCCATGATACTTCAAGTCAAAGACCTCTTCTTTTTACAACCTTTCCTTCTCTTTGGCAGATGCATCAATAGTACATTTGCGGTAAGAAGGTGATACCCAAGTACTCTGCCAAAGTGTAGACACGAACCATCGACGTCTAAGGTCCCACCTTTAACGCCACTCCACACATACAACAATGTTTAATTTGGCAAAACGCCTATTCAGTTCATGAAATTAGCCTACATCCACTTAGGCGCAGGACACGCTTAGGGTAAATGTGAGGAGATCTCTCCAAACGCAATAGCTTCAAACGACAAGTACTATCGTCATCCCGGAGAATAGTAAAGAATGACTGGAAAAGCCAAGGCATGAACTAACAAATGGGAGGACCCCCGCCCCCCCCCCCCCCCCCCCCCCCCAAATTGCTTCCACTTGTTCTTCCTGTAGGACATATTATTTAGAAAACCATCATTGAAATGCTTCGTCCAAGTGGTGAAGCTATGGACAAGATACCTTTTAGGACATAGCGGTGGATTAATAAACCTCTACCTCTTATAGAGCCACATCTGGAAGGTATTGACAAAAAAATACGTGTGTAAAGAAAAAGAGGGAAAAGAGCCGAAAAGTAAAAAGAAAAACGAAAAGAAAAACCAAGAAGAAGACACAATACCTGCAGAAGACGGGTGGATCCATTCCATTCTGTCTCAAGATGAGCCTTCTTTGCATCAAGCCCTCTAATATTTTCGGGAAGAATAAACCAAGGTCAGGTGTGCCTCATCTCCATTTGAGACTTTAGTGAAAGTAGTTTTGCATGTCCTATACAAGTCACCTGAGTCATCCTTCCCTCGAAGACATAAAGGTGAAGAATAATAGAGCCAAAGGCTCTGCGATGATGTGCAACAGTTACCCTAATATCCAACATGTTATGAAATTTGCAATAAATCGCTGGAAGGTCAACTTTTTCCCCTTTAACCATTGTCTCAACTTCTACCCTTGATAAACCAAGGTATTCACTATATTCTCATCTCCACCGAAATGAAACTCGGGTACAACTGGTATTGCTTCAGGATCTGATCCTCCTAAGTATAAAATTCCTTTGGCAAAAGACAAATTTCTTCTCTAGGAAAGGTGAAGACATGGTTCACTGAATCCCAGTAACTAAGACAAGCATCCAAAAAGGCAGACTGTGTCCGAAGATGGCGCTAAGGAATTAATTGCGCTAATAAGGCGGAATGCATAATATCCCTTTCACCACCTCTGAACTTGGTTTCCCAAGTCATCATAGCACTAGCAAGGTTTTCCATGATAATTACGGAGAAGATATTTTTGTAAAAAGAAAAGTGGGATGAGTGATGATATTTTCTTCTCCCTTTCCTTTCCTTGTATAAGGAAAAAAAGAAGGCAACACCCACGGTTTTACACCTGAAGTGCCGTCGGCCCAAGGCCACTCATGTTAAACAACAATTCGAAGAATGTGGGTTTTTGCCTAGAAAATGAACATTTTTCTATCCTAATTCAGCTATTTTACAATTTGACTTTTTGCAATTATAAGTTGGAATAATTGTCGTATGCACACTTACGGATTTTATTTTATTTTTAATTGTACGTAGCGGACTATGCCCACCTATAATAATTTGACGCATTGAAAATGCATTTTTTACTACGTCGCGTCAGAGTCGCATGAAAATGCATTTTTTACTACGTCGCGTCAGAGTCGCATGAAAATGCAAAGCGTTGGCTCTCATCCAAATCCAAAAAATGTGGAAATTTATAACAAAATTTTTAATCCAAGTTCAATTTTAATTTCAATTCCAAATTTTCAAAATGCAATTTTGATAAGTGATATTTTGTACTAATTTATCCCCCGTTTTAGCTCGATTTCCATACGATTTATGCACTTTGTTAAGTGATTAACGAGCTAATATCGCTATTCTAGTTGTTTTGCGTGTTTTGACTCGTTTTATAGGAAATGAAGCGGTTTTGCTATATTTTCCTACTTTATGGAGCAAAGGCACTAGGATACGATTTTTCAAGGAATTGATGATAGCCAGTTCACGATTTGATTACGATTCCGCTACATCCTTCCTCAATTGGATTTATCTTGGACGTTGGCTTTGAACTTCAAAAGGAAACATCAACCCAAGTCAAAAGAAGATCAGCCCAAGCCCAATTCCGTATTGCATTGACCAAGACCAAGGCATAGGATTCCGTGCCTAAGATGAAAAGACGGAAGAATCCATCTTGCACATTTACCCGATCGGATTACCATTTACCCGATCAGGTATTTCTGCAATTGGACGTTACTTAGCTCTTCTTCAACCGAGCTTAAATGTGTGATTTAATGCTTTGACTAGGGTATGAATTTGGACGAGGGATCAGCAGCCATGCAGCCCTATAAAAGCCAATGATCATCACACACAATTACCATATCTTATCTTATATCTCTTATCATCTTTTTATCATCATATACTACACAACTTCATATTATCTTTTAGCATACTTTCATACAATAACACATTTCATAGTTTGTTTCTTCCTTACAAGTTTCAGAATATAGATTATTTGTTAGTGTTTCTCTAGTGTTTTCATAGCTTTTGTTATTGGATATTTGTTCTTTACTTTCGTTCTTATATATTCATATTCCAAACTCGGTAATTCTCTATCTTTTACTATGCAATTTTCATCATGAACTTTAATTTTGTGACAACCCTCGCGAATGCGGAAATAAAACATACAAGCATGTGATTTAATTAGCGGAAATACGGTATTTTAAAACTTTTTACATGCCAATAGAAAATACGAGGAGTGTCAGATGTTACAAACCAAATACAAAATACTACAAGAGACGTAGTCTCTTAAAATGTTATCCAACAACAAAGTTATTAGCAACTAGCTAAAATCGTCTAGAGGTGTTTCAATCCAGGGACCACGCCCGCTAGCTCACACCCGAACCCAAAATACCACAAGCAAAAAGCCATCCAATCAAGTAACCTGTTCATCCATGAAAAACATGAACGCCACAGTCAGTGGGGAGTAACTCCGGGTTCTCCCAGCCATATCACATTAAACGTACATAAACGGAAATACAAAAGTAGAAGCATGCATATATAGATATACATGTGAAATACGATAAGGATAGATAGGCAATTCAATGCATAAAGATATCGATACATGGAGTACAAAACCGTAACCATCATGCTATAGATAGACACGGGGAAGACACTCTTAGGCAACCGAATACACTCACTAAGGCTTGCATCTCACCGTTAGCGGTATAAGTTTGATAAGATTGAGACTCGACAAACAAACCATGCCAAGTCATGTGAAGATCATAAGTAATCCATCATATAATCACCCATTCAAACGTACCAATACATTGACGACAACTCTCACGGTAAATGAAACGCACTAGCACCGTGTACATGGCAAGTATGATTAAAAGGCATCCACGAGATACGCATTTCCCTGAACGCATACACGATTCAATTCATTTCGTATATGTGGACTCATTTCCACCCGGTAGGACGACGATAATAATACGGTCCTAGTCTAAATCTGGCCAGACTCCCGAAATCGCATTTTCCAGTTCGACATGCGATAAATATTTCGCATCCAAGACTCGGTCAATCAAAGACGCCGAGTACCCTAAATTCGGTCGATATAATTCACGAAAGAGGCGGAAAAGAGCACAAGCCTCATAACAAGCGGTACGCTACATGCAAATAACACCACCTCACAAGTACACAACATTTGACGGCCGGGTCGATCAACGCAATGCGTTCGCCTCCCAACAACGTCGTCGTATGCCCACTAACACATGCAATTAAGCAGTAGGATACATCCCCGTTCCGAAATTCCAGCCTTACGAACGTGGAGGTAGCCAAGGGAATGAGAGTACAAAGCACATAACAAAATAGTGCTCAAACCGTAACATTTGTAAAAATCGACTCAAAGTGGGACATACCAAAAACCGTCACAAAACATGAGAATAGGGAATTATATAAATTTAACTATGACAAAAATGAATCATTACATGATACATAAGCATTAGAACAAGTTTATGAAGCATAATAAATAAGAAACATAGATCCCCTCTCCAAAACAACGTTGTTTGGAACCCAACTAAAATAAGGGTCCACTTCAAATGGTCATAACTAGAGTTCTAGACATCCAAATGCAGAAATTCTAAATGGAGGTGATAGCTTATCCTCTTACGGTTCGAACGGGATGTCACAAGCCCAAAACAAGCAAGTAACGAAGGAGATATGATCATTTTACGAAAAGCGGTTAGTGGAGGAAAACTATAGTCGACTTGGGAAACTGGCAGCAAGCAACGCTGCCAGCGCCCCACGACGCTGCCAGCATCAATGGACGCTGCCAGCGTCCTATCTCGGGCACGAAAACACGAATTTCACAATTTCACTTAGGCATAACACAACATCATCTATCATTACAAATCATCAATTCTCATAACAATTATCAACTAACAACAACCATCATCAACAACACAATTCCTAAGATTACTAATCATATTCTAAAAACGATTTCTAACATAGAAAACACATAAAACACGTAAATGATATCGAGTAACCCTTCACCGTTACCTTTATGCGTCTTTAAACGATTTCTAAGCCCACTAGATAGTAATCTTTGTCGGGGTCTAGAAAGTTTCCACCTAAACAAAGACGACAAAAGATGAATATAATTCACCTTTGAGAAAGACGGATAAATTGAAAAGCGAGAAAGACGGTAATTTTATTACCAATTAAGATAGAGGACGATGAGAGGGAAAGATTAAGACAAACCTTAGTGAATTTGAGCGAGAAACGAAGGAGTAGCGACGAATCTAAACTTGATAAAAATGGAGTTTAGGTTTTGGTGGTTTGATGAGGAAGAAAGAGTAGGTGGAAATGAAGGAAGGAGTTAGGGTTTGAGGGAGTATGAGTGGAGTAAGTGGAAAAAGTCAAGAAAAGTCAAAGACGTCTTAAGGCGTGATTCACTTGAAATCTCGCGTAAAATCAAAATACGAACTCGTAAATTCTAAATTCGACTCGGGAAATTTAATTCTAAACTAAAACTAAATTTCGCTGAAAAGTATCCGTATAATATTTTTAAATTACAAATATGGTACATTTGCGGGTGTTACAAATTTAATTAGTATTGTTCTCATATTGTTGTTGTTAGGAAATCAATCTAAAATTAATCTAGTTAAAACCAAAATATTGTTTAGCATATCACATTATAATTTACCTAATCATATAATCCTAAAAATTATCACTAGAATCATTATTAATATAATTACCTTAATCACTTTAGTATTTATATTTCATAGTTTAATTTCCTACATCTTTTTCTTATTAATTTACTTAATCACATGATCACATAAATTAGATATAACATTGTGAGATTAACATTGTGTAAATAAAATAAATGGAGTTGTAATATTGAAATGATTTACTAGTTAAAATGAATTAAAAGAAGAGTAGATACCAATTGAACCATCTAGTTGTTTCTTCCTTTGGTCATGCCAAATTCTATAACTATGTTTAGTGGCCATGAACAATTGTTTGTATTAGTCAATTTCTATCTTTATAACGAGAGTTGGGATGGGAATTAGGACGGCCAATAGGGGTTTAGTGACCTAACCATGCTGAGAGAACGTTAGGACCCACTAAAAGGTCGGTACGAATTCGAAAGGAATATACCGCTACAAGGCCTAGACAATCATAGTAATTCTAATGTTGGTATCAATGAGACTTTTGAATCGTTTTACATGTATTTCTGTTTCACTATTTCAATTTGATTAGATAGTTTATTTTATTGTTATCTAGTTAGTTTACTTTATCGTCTTTCTATTTCCAGTCTTAGATAGTTTACTTTATTATTATTATCTAGTTTATTAGTTTAGTTAGATAGCCTTTCAATATTGTCATTTAAATATCGTCTTTAGTTAGAATTTAATTGTTGTCATTCAGATCAGAGCATTTCCCCGATCGGGAACGTGACAACCCGATCGGGTAAGTAGTCTGTTTTGAGTTTTACATTTTGCAATTTACATATTTGTCATTTACATATCGTCATTTATATACTTGTCGTTTTATTTTATGTTAGTAGTTTAGACCACCATCTCAAATAACTCGAACTTAAATGAAAATCAATCCATAGCAATTCATAGTTAACACGTACTCCCTGAGGATCGACACCCTACTTCCCTAATTACATTCCTTATGTTGTTAGCCTAAGTGCGGGTAGTTATTTTTGTATCGGGACCGCGACATAACCGATCAAATTTTGGCGCCGTTGCCGGGGAGCACGGTTTTGTTTATCTATGAATTGTTTGTTTTTGTTTATCATTTCTACCATTTTTAGGTGCAACCGTACCTAAATCGTTACTAACTTTCTCTTTTGTGTTTTTCTTGTAGATTGACAAAAATGGTACTAACAAGGGAAGATCCAAGATACCTGGTTTTTGAGCTCGCTAGTGGGATCCTAAGGGTCCGTATGACTTTGATTGCTCTCATAGAGGGTAACCAATTTAGTGGAAAACCAAACGAAAACCCGTCACACCATCTCCAAACCTTTTGCGAATTGTGTCAAACCTTTGTGAGGGAGGGAATCAACCATAATGAAATTAGAGAAACTCTTTTTCCTTTATCACTAAAGGGAGAAGCTAAATGGTGGTTCACCCGTCGTTTAAAGGAAGCCACAAGACCAATGCAGTGGGAAGAGATTGTCATCGCTTTTCACCGTAGGTTTAGAACCAATTTGTCAAACCTATCAATTAATTCACAAAAAGAAAGTGGGGAAGGTTCAGAAACCAATGGGGGAGAGCGAAAGAAGAGTCGAGTGGAAACTTCAAATGATGTTGACACCACAAATTCCTTAGCATGTCCCGTTCAACCAAACGAAACCACCCCAAAAAGCACTTTATATCGCCCAAACGTTTTCAACCCATTTACCTCATTAACAACACCATGTGAACTTTGTGGTGGGATAGGGCATGTGCCTTAACGATGTGGGAACAAACTCACACCCTTAAAACCTTTCCACCCACAATTTCGCCAAACTCAACCCATTAATGCATCTCATACAATTCCACACTCATCCTTTCAAAATGATCAATTTATAACGAGAGTAGATATCAAGTTAAGGGAAGTAACCCAATCCCAACATAATTTGTACTCATACTTCGTTTCTAGCCTAAACTCACTCAAATCAACCATTTTGTCTCTCCAAAAGAGAGTAGAGGAGTTGACCCCATCGAGTTCTAGTCAACATACCCAAGGGAGTGACGAACCATCGATTGTCACAATTGACATGATTAGTGACAAATCTTGTGATCATCCTCTTGGGAATGGAAAGAGTAAGGAGACAATTTTTAGGTTACCCCATGAACTTTGCAACAATCCAACACTATCCAAACCAACCAAAGTCCCTACACATGAGGAGACATCTCGTCTCGAAGCTTTGATCATGACATTGATAAAAGCTCAAGGGAAATTAGAAGGAAGAATTGAAGAAGCAACTTTGGCAACAAACGAAGCTTTTTCAAAATTAGAAGCAAGGATTGGCCAGATATCTAGAGAAAATGAAGCAACCAAGAACTCCAAGGAACCTACCCTTGAAGAAGGTAAGATTATCATTCCTTCCAAACTTAAGGACCCAGGTTGTTTCAACATTTCTTTCACAATGTGTTTTCATAAGGTCAAAGGTGCATTGTGTGATTTAGGAGCCGCTATTAGCGTCATGCCTTTTGATTTCTATCATGACCATTGCCCAATAAAAATGAAATTCACTAGTACTAGCCTTCAACTAGCCGATGGATCTATGCATACTCCCGCAGGAATTGTGGAAGATGTCCCAATACGGATTGGATACTTCCTCATTCCCGTTGATTTTTATGTCATATTTTCAAAGAAAGAAAGGAATGACTATATTATATTAGGAAGACCCTTCCTAAATACGGTTGGAGCTTGTATAGATGTGAAAGGAGAAAAGATCACGTTTGAAATAGATGGATCGAGTGCCACCTTTGATAAAAAGGGGAATGTGTTGAGCGTTGGAGATGGCGACCTCGAGGCTTTCAAAGCTTCGGAAGCATGTTTAGAATGAGATTGCCATGGGTGTTGGCAAAAGGTAAATGAGGAAATTCAAGGACGAATCCAGCTACAAGGAGCTCAAATCCCTTCATAAGGCTTAAGGAGGGATAGCAAAACAAAGTCTAGCATGACTTAAAAAAGCGCTTGTCGGGAGGCAACCCATCGTTTTCTTTACTTTTTCTTTATGCATTCTTTATTCCACTTATTAGACTATTTTTGGATTTTGTGTTGTAATAGTTAGGAACAAGTTTTCGTTTTACTTGTTATTGTGCGTGTTTAGTTAATAGTTTTTCATACTTAGAATCGGAGGACTTATTAAGACAAGAAGGAGCTATCCTTGGCCCAAGTTGTCAAGATTACTAAGGTTAGTAAGTATGTTCAAGGACATAGCCAAAAGGTAAGAGCAAGTGGCAAAAACAAAAGAAACAAAAACCGGACCAGCAGGTTTCCCCGATCGGATTGCTATATACCCGATCGGGTAAATTGCCTGATTCGTATTTTGCTCTATTTTCTTCTATAAACCCCACTTGCTACCCTTTGCTTGCTGCCTTATACCCATGTTCTTCAATTTCAAAGCTCAAAATTCTCTCAAAACCTTCAATTCTTAGTCTTTTCTTACAAAATTTGTTCCTATAGTTCATCAAGGGCACCTACATTAAGGAAATCAAAGAGGGCAAGAACCTCCAATCAAGGAGAAAGTAGTAGATCACAAGAAGAAGATATAGAAATGCTTGAAGCAAACGCTCAACCCGAAAATCAAGGAAATGCTATGCATGATCCTAACTTTCCGGATGTAGAATTTAGTTCACATAAGCAATGGCAAAATTGGTGCATTCTTAAAAGCAAAGGTATGAGGGCTACCAAGTTCCTCAATGTTTCTTCTTTAAGGCATATGAAACTTTATGAGCATGTTAAAGTGTTATTTAGGGGTCTCAACTTCAAGAGGGTGAGGCTATCTTACCCCGACCTACTTACTACCTTCCTGTTGGGGATATTACCCCCATTGACCCTCCTGTTCAACTTAGATCCCGCCGCCCTGAGGTAGGATCATCCTCTCACTCGACCCATGCTGCGGGCGATGTGACCGCCATGTTTGAAGCCCTAACCTTGTCCGTTAATAGAATTCAGTCCGACCAGCAGCTTGCTTTGCACCCCATCTATGACCACTTTGCTAGGCAAGGTGTGATTAGACCTGAGGGCCCCCACCCGTCTTTTTATACTTGGCCCGAAGGGGGGTATGGTACTGCTTATGATGAAGGTGTGCAGCAGACCAGACCGGATTACTGTGGAACCGACTATGGCGTTGATAGTTTTGGAGGGTATAGAGGTGATTTTGGAGATCACCAAGTAGAAGAGTATCAATCTTTAGGAGCCAGCGACCCAACCGGGATCATTACTTCTCGTGGTAGTTATTAATCTGCATCTGATACCTACTATACAGATGCTTCTGGATCCGCATCCGAGCCACCTCCTTCTGAGAGGAGAGGCCGTAGCTGGTGGCCTTTGTGATGAGATGATGAGCTCCCCATGTTTATACTAGCTTGGGGGAGGCTAGACATTTTGTAAGAATTTTATTTCTTTACTTTATTTTTTTTCGCATTTTTAGTTTTCTTTTTAACCCCTTTTCCCATTAGAATTTCATATCGTTTCTCTGTTCCATGTGCTACCAGCCGTTTCTCGGTTTGTTTCTGTTATAATTGCATGCACATTGAGGACAATGTGAAGTTTTAGCTTGGGGGAGGATTTGCATTTAGGATTTGCATTTAGATTTTTATTTTTCTTTTAATTTTCTTAGTTCATTTTTAGTTTTATTGAAAAAAAAGAAACAAATCGAAAAATAAAAAAAAACACAAAAAGAAAAGATAATTTCCATCTTACATTTCTCAATTTGTAGTTTTTATAAGCTGATGTTTCGTTATATTATGAGGAATTGTGCATTCATGGGGATGTCTTGTACACATGATAAGTGAATATTTGTATGGTTTTAACCCCCATTGTAGCTTGGTTTTGTATGTCATTTGTGCTTTGTTAAGCCACTTTATGAGCTAATATCGTCTTCTAGGCGAATTCCTGTGTTCTAACCTGTTTTATAGGGAAAGTGACGTTTCTACGCCCTTTTTCTATATTCCCGAGCATTTGCCTAGAACCCGACGATTCGAAGAAGCAAGCTCGACCATATCAAAGGCATTTCAAGAAGGTTCACTAATTCGAAAGAGAGAAGAAGCAAAGACAGTTTCGTAGTTGTCGGAAGATCAATTAGTTAGGCGAAAGAATTCATCGCTTTACATCAAATCCTATCAACAAACCCGACTCAAGAGGTCAAGGGGGATGTTGGAAGTCAAGTCAAAGCAATGGGAGATGAAACGTTAGTCAAGAGGACCTGGATGACAACTTACCCGATCGGGTAAGTGTGTACCCGATCGGGTATTCCTGCTGATTCGAGAAAGCGGCGTCTTATTCCTATTTTTGACCTATGTGTTTAATGCCCGACCTCTTCTCCACGAAACCCTAATACTATAAATAGATGCTCTAGCCCTCATATTATCCCATCATCCATCTTTTTATACTTCTCTTCTCTTCTCTTCATATACTTCTCTTTGGATTAGGAGGAGGGGGAATTAGCCTCCCTTCTCTCATTTTCTTCTTCTTTAGTCTTTAGTTCTTAGTTTTATTTCTGTCCCTTAGTTTAGATTAATAAGGATTTCATCCTTGTAATCTCCTTTGTGTGATTCAAGCGTTGCAATTCAAGGATCGTTTATTATATGCAAGGATTTTCTATTATTGTTATCATTGTCGTCATATAGGTATTTCTGCTTTATCCCTTGTTTAATGTTCTTACTGTTTTCCATTTGACTGTTATTCGCTTTACATATTGTCTTAGATTCATTTTAGTACCGTTATAATCGTTGTTTCATTTCCTAGATTATCAATTAGCGTCGTTATTATCGCCATATAAAAAGTCAAAACCAAATAAACATGTCTATCCTAGTTTCCATTGTTAATATCATTTTAGACATAGATATCATCATGAGTGAGTAGTCATCCTTTCTAGGGTGTAGGGTAGCCATGTTAGATTGATTAAAAGATGTTAATTGGATAAAGGACTTGTGCCTTTAAAACATTGTGTCTATGCATGTTTGGATTGTAACGATAGTTAACGATTTTTAGCTAAAATCATTTGACTAGTATGGAATTCTTTTCCAAGGTAGATATACAGGAATTGAATAGACAAAGCGTGACGTAGTGTATTAAGACCTAGTAAATCGCACTAAAAGCCTGCTAGACCATCTGATCTATGATTGTAATGAACACGCCATTCTTACGAACGCTCAATGAATTATTTGCATATCCTAAATCCAATTTCATCAATATATCAATCTACATGTGTGAACCTGCTCCCCTAGATGCTTTTCATCACTTGTTTTATTGTTTTCATTTCCATTTGCTTTTATTTCATTTTCGTTTATGCCTTGTAGTAGTTTAGAAACAAAATTCCCAAAACCCAGATTTTCGTTAGATAAAACCCAATTGCGAGACATTTCACATCTTATAGGAAACACCATCTCCCTGAGGATCGACCCCTACTTCCCTAATTACATTAATTTGTTATTAGCCTAGTATGGTTAAATTATCTTTGTATCGGGCTCGCGACAAGCACGATCAAATTTTGGCGCCGTTACCGGGGAGCACGGTTTAGTTTTCCTTTTTCTTGTGATTTTTATCGCAATTAGTTTTATCTAGTCTTTAGGAACCCAAATTCCTTTAGACCTATCTTGATTTTTCATCTTAGCTTTTCAATCTTATGCCCAGATCTTCTAGACTTGGGACCTCTATCTCTTTAGACCCCGATCTAGAAAGAACTCGGCAAAGGAGACGAAAGCTATTCATCGAAATCTCAAAAGCCTCTGATACTTCAAGTTTAGATCATATTCGTGAGAAATACTCGGATATTCTATCTAATCTTGAAGGAGAAGAAGATCTATTCTCATCTCCATTCACAAAAACCACTCAATCTTCATTCCAATCTTCATTCCATCTTCACCTTCACATTCGGGAATGGTTCGACTTTCAGACCATTCCAAACCCACCGCAGAAACACTTCCAAGGGGTATTACTACACCCCAAATCAAAGCCCAAAACTTTGAAATCAAACCATCCTTCATTAACCTTATAGAAAGAAGCCAATTTAGTGGCAATGCCGCAGAAGATCCCAACCTTCACATCCAAAACTTCTGTGACTATTGCTCCACTATTAGACAAAATGGAGTCACCCAAGAGCAAATTAGAGAGATGCTCTTCTCATTTTCTTTGAAGGGTAAGGCAAAGTTGTGGATTCATAGTCTTGATAAGTTTACTTTAGGTATCACCGATTGGGAGAGCTTAGCTCTTGCCTTCTACCAAAAGTACTTTCCCCCAGAGAAGACCGCTTTGTTGAGAAGTCAAATCACTGGTTTCCAACAAGGGGATGATGAGAGCCTATATGAAGCCTGGGAGAGGTACAAGGACTTGCAAAGAGAGTGTCCTCATCATGGGTTAGATTCATGGCTCCTTGCCATCACATTCTATAATGGGTGTTATATAGAGTCCCGTCGTATCCTGGATTCTGCTAACAATGGAAGATTTGATCAAATCAATGTTGAAAATGCTCACACTCCCATTGAATCCATGGCAATTCACGATTCTCAATATAGAAATTCCCGCTCCATACCATCGAAATCTAAGCAAGAGGACCCCACTTTAACACTTTTACAAGCTCAAGTAGCCCTTCTCACACAAAAGCTAGAACAAATTCAATCCTTTACATCTCAACAGAGTGACAATGGTGTAAGTAAACTTGAAGCCATGATGCTGCAATTGGCTCAAAGTCAAGACACCATAATAGCTCAATTCCAAGAGAGCGATCAAGCTAAGGATGCCGCCATCAAATTGTTGGAAGCTAAAATTTCCCAATATGCCTCTTCTAATACCCACCAAAAGCAAGGGCAGCTGCCTTCACAATGTTACCAACCTCACGAAACTGTAAATGCCATTTCCTCGAGAAGTGGTAAGCATAATGATAAGCCCGTGGTTGTTAATGTTGAAGCTGAGTTGCCTATGTCAAAAGGGAAAGAGCCCGAGATTCCTATTGAGATCAAGGTCCCATTTCCCCAAAGATTAGCCAAGCACAAGGAGGAGGCAAAGTATGGTAAATTCCTTGACGTCGTCAAGAACTTGAAGGTAACAATCCCTTTCATTGAATTGCTTTCCGAAGTTCCTTCTTACTCCAAGTTTATGAAGGAAGTCCTCAACAAGAAGAGATCCTTCAATGAGACTAAGACCGTAGCTTTCAGTGAAGAGTGTAGTGCACTCTTGCAAAATAAGTCTCTACCAAAACTTAAGGACCCTGGTAGTTATTCCATCCCTTGCACTATAGGCACATATACCATTGATAAGGCCCTTTGCGACCTGGGTGCTAGTGTAAGTGTCATGCCCTTTTCTATGTTTGAAAAACTTAACATGGGTGCTTTGAAATGCACTAATATTACTTTGCAAATGGCGGACCATTCTCTAAAACAACCTATGGGTGTTTTAGAAGATGTGCCCGTCAAGGTTGGTAAGTTTTTCATTCCCGTTGACTTTCTAGTACTTGACATTGTCGAAGACTCTCAAATCCCAATCATTTTGGGAGACCCTTTTTGCACACCAATGGTGCAGTTTTCGATGTCAAGAATGGGAAGTTGACACTAGAGATAGGAGATGACAAGGTGACCTTTAGTAAAAATGCCACCGTTAGGAGTCCTGTGGTAGAAGAACCTTGTTATGTGCTTAATGTTGATGACTCTTCTGTTGTTTCTTCTATGCCTCGATCCTTACTGACGGATCCGGTGGAGGCACAGGTTAGTGTTGATTCTCTTGCAGGTGAGCATACTAAAAGCACTACTGCTAAAAGTGCTAGAAGAGGCTATTCCCGGAAAAGCTTGGAATGGATGGAGAATGTAAAGAACGCTATGAAGATGAGCTTGGATGATAGTGAGCTTAAAGATAAAGGATGATCAAAGAAATAAATGGAGTCTAGCAAGACTTTTAAATTGCGCTTCTCGGGAGGCAACCCGTGTTCCTTTTCTTTTTGCATTTTTATTTTTGTATTCCCTTTTTCATTGTTAGGATTTATTTTGCAGATGAAAGAGTTTTTGAAGAATTCATAAAGACCTTCCTTGTCAAGTCCAAAAGACTAGCTTGGGGGAGTCCGCGCTGACTAGTAAGCTTCACTCTTCTTTCATTTTCCCTTTTCCCATTAAGCATCTCATTGCATATTTTGTCTTTGTGCTCACATTGAGGACAATGTGATGTTTAGCTTGGGGGAGGGATTGCATTTTCCCATTTTGCATTTTAGTTGATCATTTTTCAAATTGAATAAAAAAAGAAAGAGAAGATTTTTGAGAGAAATTTAAAATTTTTGAACACAATTGAATGCTTTTCATGCTTTGCTTTCTTGTTTACTATGTTATCATGTTACATTTCCCAAACTTAGAGCTTTCAAACCATAATGATTCAATATTCATTGAATAATGCATACATGGGGAAGTCTTGTACACAGTAGGCATGGGAAGAATCTATAGATGAGTACGCTTGATCTTGACATTTGGCAAACTACATATATTGTAAGGTAGAACCTCCTTAGGCTGGTACATATATACCCAGTCTCATCTAGGTGTGTGTAGTTCTCCTTGTGATGTGTGTCATGTCAAAACGCATAAGTATGGTTCTCATTTCATTCCTATAAGCATTGCATTCATGATTCACTAAGATTTGAAGCCTTTTTCACTTTGAAATACCCCTCAAATTAAGCCCCTTCATACAAATGTTTCACAAAATAATAGCTACATACAAAAATTGCCTACCTTTTGAGCTAGTAGCTAGACTGTGGTGTATGGGTGCTCTTTTGAGAAGATTTTGTTCCTTAATGACAAAGTGAATTTGGAGAACGAAAAATATTCAAGAAGTGATGTTCAAAAGAAAAGAAAAGAAAAAAAAAGAAATAGAAAAAGAAAAAAAATGAAAAAATCGAAAGAAAAAGAGAAAAGAGAAGAAATAAAAAAAGAAGTTGTGAGTATCTCCTCAAAATGTCAAATCAATAGAAGGAGTTTACCCTTATGTTTCGTGTGTAATAAGCCAATTGTTACTTCTGGCTTCATCTTTTGTTTTGTGGGAAATTCACCGAAAGTTTGGATTGAGTAATCATTTATCATTGGTCAGTTGCTAGCTCATTCTAACCTTCACATTACCATAACTGTTTGTCCACCTTTCACCCATTTCCCAAAGCCTTCTTCATTACTTTTTCGGCTTCTTTTCTATGTGCATTGTGATCTTTGACTTGTGTTTTGAATTGTTTACCATATTAGACTGCGGACACACTATCATGAGTCGTAGATAGGTGAGTGTCTCAAAAACATTAACACATAAAGAAATCACCTTTTACATACATTGAGTGTTCGAGTGTACCGTGAGAGTCCATTTGTCAAAAGATCATGCAAGAGCCGAAATTCTATAGTGAAATTCTTTGTGCTGCGCCGTTATGTAAATCTCAGCCATGTTTATGTATCATTCTTGCCCACGTTGTTTTTTGGGTTATGATTCATTATGTTTCCAAAGCTTTACGTTGAGATTTGTTTCTTGATGGTGTAGTAGCCAATGCTTGCAACCTTGTCCTGGTATTGTTTGTTATATTTGCTTGAGGACAAGCAAAGGT
>JAIUZE010024315.1:0-11344 GCA_022085475.1 Heliosperma pusillum | reverse complement strand
ATCCCCACAATTAATTACCAAGATTCCTTTTCCTATCAAAATTCAAAAAAAAAAAAAAAAAAAAAAAAAGGAAATAGGGGTCTATGAGCCGGCACCCCATGTGCCAAGTACAAAAATACTCTTCCCAATTTTTACAACTCATAATTACCCATCACTTTCACCACATTAACACTTCATCAATTTTTTTAACTATTTCTTTCCTCTTTCTCCTTCCTCACGGCACCCTAAAACAAACAACAATAACCATTACCCAAAACCTTCAACCATCATCCATGGCTTCCACTAGATCAAAAATCTCCAAAAACCCAAACCCCAAAACTCCTAAGCCTAGCATGCCAACAAACACTTCTCCTACTCCCACACAAAAATCACCTTCCATGAATCAAACCGGGTCTGGTCCGGGTCTTGAGGGTACAAAAAGAAGAAGATTAAATAAGGGCAAAGCTAGAGTTCAAGAGGAAGCTTCTACGGAAACTGTCGACACGGTTCCCGAGGCAATTACACGGGTCACATTCCGTGATTTTTTCGCCTCAAGAAACATCTTCCGGGCTTGACAAACTCCGTCTCACAAAAGATGAAAGAAAACTTGTGAACCGCGTTGCTCAGTACGGAATACACGGGGGTCGTCATTATCCGAAAGCTTGGTGTGATAAATATGCGGCTTTAGGATTCTTTACCGACTTTCTAAATTTTCAAGAATGGGAAACCGTGGCACAGTTTTCGGGTCCAGTCTATCCGATTGAGGTAATCCAGTTTTTCGCTTTTGTTTCGTTAACTGATGGGTTGTTGAATGCCGTTATTAATGGCCGTTCAGTTTCGATTTATGTGACGGATTTTTGTACTCTGTTTTCAGTTCCTGATGATGGAATCAAAATCAATCCGAGTACGTCATGGGATGAGCTGACGGACACGGCCAAGCTAGAGGTTAAGAAATATTTTGATGTTGGAGCTACTTTGTCGGGTTGTGTTTAGGCGGGGAGTGTGTCCCCAAAGTTGAAATTTCTGTTAAATTTTTTATGGAACACCGTAATTCCGCGTCGGGGAGGACGGGACAAGATTGCATGTTATGAGATGTTGGTTGTGAAGCATTGGTTAGAGGGAAACCGGGTTAATCTACCGTTTCTTGTATTTTCTCGTATTTCGCAAACGACTTTTTCGGTGACCGAGGACAAGATTTATTCAACTCTTGATTTGCCCTACGGGATGTGGGTGTCACGGCTCCTTGAGTCAAAAGGGGTCGTTGATGTGAATAGTTATGGTGTTACCGTCAAGTATGACATGTGTGACACGTTTATAAAATTCATGAAGTTAGATGCTTGTGGATCGGAGTTGATGTTTTTGACCAAAGGGGGTTCGGTCGGGTTGCAGCCGGTTGGGGTTGATATTTCGGGAATCGAGTATAGGTTGGAGATGTTTATGGGAAGTGTGATGGAGCGCCTCGATGCGCAGGACAAGAAGATTGATGCGGTGTTGGACACGATTGTTCAAACCGTGGCATTGGGTTCCACTAACTCCACCCGTGACCAAGGTGGGTCGGGTGTGAGTCGTGAGATGAGGACGTGGATGACGGGTGTGGATGATTGCCTAGCTAAATTGGAGAGGAACATTGTCGATTGTCGATAAGAAATGTATAGGCAAAGGGATCGGATGACATATTTGGTGAGCCAAGGCGGTTCTTTGGTTAAAAGTGGTACGGAAATGCGTGAGGGGATGCGTACTATCTTTGATGTGACGGAGGCTCTTTCCTTGAAAGTTCGGAACTTTGACGTTTGCCTCACCGCTCAAGCTACACATGTGTCCTCGTGCCTTGACCGTCTCTCCACTCTCGAGTACCGCACTCGGCCCGGTTATGTGGCACCCTAATATCACCCGCCTACCCCAAATGCCTTACTCTGCTTATCCTTGTTTGTTTATTTCTTGAACTACTTAACCAATTCGGCCCATTTTGGCTTGTTTACATTTTGTTCTATTTGGCCCACTTGGCACCTAACAATATATTTTGTGGTTTGTAGTTCTTATTTAACATTTGCACTTGATTTTGCTTGGTATATATCGTTTTATATTGAGTATTTTGCATATCTATTTCTTGCCTTGACATGTGTTATTCTAGTCGTTTCATGTCTTTGTTCTTTTCTTTTCAATGATGCCAAGAGGGGGAAGAAATGATATGATTTGAGTCTTTGCGTAAGCTTGCTCCTTGTCAAGACTCGTTATCTCTTAAAGTCTCTCAAGCTATAACTTTGGCTAAGTTGTTATGTTCTTGCGATCAAAGTTGCTATAACTTTGGAGTGCTTTGTTGAGGGGGAACCATACTTAGTCACATTGTTAAGAGGAAATCATATGAGACTTGTCATCATCAAAAAAGGGGAATTTGTTGGACCAATTTCATAGTTTTGATAATGACATGTGTTTACGTAATAATATGTTTTACTCGATATATCATATGCGTGTAATTGTGTGCTTTAGTCTTATTATAGCAAGCAAAAATTATGAGAAGAAAGATCAAAGTTAGGCATAACTTTGATAAAGTATGTGAGACAAAGTTATATCAACTTCAGGAATAACTTTAGAAGTGAACATGAAAGTTATAGCTAACCAGGCATAACTTTAAAGAAAATCGCTTCAAGCAAGATCTACATAAAACTACACAAGACTCGAGATGGAGGGTCGTTGTGATCAAGATGAAGAGATGATCCGTATACTGAAAATCTTTGTGAAGATTAGATAGTATAGGTCGTCATTCAGTAACTATTCCATTTGAGGGATTTTATGTTCAAAGTTATAGCTTTAGTCTATGACTTTGGATGATAAAATATTGATGCATGATTTTGGAAATAAAATGTTTTGAAATGTTTTCAAAAGTGAAAGAGTATTTTTATATTTATCAAAAGTTTTAATAGAGAATATATTTATGAGATTCTATTGGTTAGTAATACAACTTATGGGTTGTCATGCTACCTAGGGTTTATAATATATTCTATCTCAATTTGTTGTTAACCTAATTAGCCCACCTAGTGTTTGAGCCACCTAGGGTTTCGTGAAACCTAGTGTTTGTGCCACCTAGGGATGCGTGCCTCCTAGGGTTTCGTGAGCTAGGGATTTCGGCCTCCTTAGGTTATTTCCCTTGTTTACCTAATCTAGGATTCTACTATATCTTTACAACAATATTTTGAGATATAAAGATAAATATATTTCTATAAGATAAATCAAATAATATTTTGAGATATAGATATTTCTAAAAGATAAGCAAATATTATTTTATGATAAGATAAATATCTTTATTAAATATTATACTAGGGTTTTAGATCTGCTATGATTCTACTACCATAAATACTCATTCCTATAGTAATTGAAAAAGACACGACATACACACGAAATACAAGAGCATCACACGGCACATATTTTGACTTGTATTGATTTTCCAAAATCGTTTTAAAGGAAACCTTTGAGCAAAATATTTATTATTTTTAGAGTTTGTTTTTCAAAAGAGTCGTGCATCAATTATTATCAATCGCTTGAGTGAAATACGTTATTGGATAATAGTACATCATTATAAGCTTACAATTCTTTAACGGGAATTTGTGCGAGTTATATTGTACTTTCTTATTAGCGTAAGATAGTATACAGTATTTAGCGATACTCACCTTGAGTTATAATCATAGTGTTGATTATACGAGTGGGTTGATAATTTTTGTAATCCGTATAAAGGTACTAAATATTATTAATCGAGAATAGTGGATGTAGTTTTCAACGTGTGAAACTGAACCACTTCAAAAATCGTGTGCCTCTCTCTTATCTCTTTATTTTTCGTTATTTCGTTATTTGCGCTTACTTTGATTAATTAATTAGTTGATTTTAATTCATAAGATCAAATAATTAATTACATATCATATAAATCGAAAAAGTGGGGCTAGTTTTTAATACTCAAATCACCCCCCCCCTCTTTCGTATTTGATCAATAGACTCTACACGCTCCTTTCATTCCCCGAGCTACTTCTAACGTGGCTCATAGGCCTTATGCTCCTCCTCAAGCTCAAGGTCGCTTTTGCAACCATTGTAGACTTCCACACCACCCCAATGTATCTTGTTCCAACAGACCTTATATTTGCTTCTTTTGCCAAAAGAGTGGTCACCGTTATGAGGATTGCCCCGATCGTAAGTTTCCCCCTCCAATTGCCAAACCTAAGGGTTCTATCTTCGTTATGAGCCGAGCCGAAGCCGATGCTCATCCGGAGATAATTACCGGTATGTTCTCAATCTTAGAGCAACCGTGTCTTATTCTATTTGATACCGGTGCTTCTATGTCCTTTGTGTCTTCGACTTATGCTAATAAATTATCTATCAAGCCTACTTCTAGTGAGGATACTCCCATATCCTTACCATCCGGAGAAATTATCTCTTGTTCTACTCTATATCCTAATGTCCCAATATCTATTGCGGGTTCTATCTTTCCCGCTAATCTCCTTAAGTTTCCCCTAGGAGAGTTTGATATAATTCTAGGTATTGATTGGTTAACATTGTACCATGCTAGGTTTGAGTGTAGAGATCAAAAGATTTATTTAAAGAGTCCTTTAGAAGTTAGAATAACCTATAAGGGATCTCATCCCCGAAAGGGTGTGTTTTTGATTTCCGCAATGAAATTGGTAAGTATGGTAAGAAAAGGTCACCAAGCATACTTGTGTATTGTGACTTCTTCAACTACCTCTTTGCCGAATATTGAAGATGTGCCTATAGCTCCTTTCATTCCCCGGGCTACTTCTAATGTGGCTCATAGGCCATATGCTCCTCCTCAAGCTCAAGGTCGCTTATGCAAGCGTTGTAGACTTCCATACCACCCCGGTGTGGCATGTTAAAACCGACCTTATATTTGCTTCTTTTGCCAAAAGAGTTGTCACCGTTATGATGATTGTCCCGATCGTAAGTTGCCCCCTCCAATTGCCAAACCTAAGGGTTCTATCTTCGTTATGAGGCGAGCTGAAGTCGATGCTCATCCGGAGATAATTACGGGTATGTTCTCAATCTTAGAGTAACCGTGTCTTATTCTATATGATACAGGTGCTTCTATGTCCTTTGTGTCTTCGACTTATGCTAATAAATTAACAATCAAGCCTACTTCTAGTGAGGATACTCCCATATCCTTACCATCCGGAGAAATTATCTCTTGTTCTACTCTTTATCCTAATGTTCCAATATCTATTTCAGGTGCTATCTTTCTCGCAAATCTGCTTAAGTTTCCTCTTGGAGAGTTCGATATAATTCTAGGTATTGATTGGTTAGCATTGTACCATGCTAGGATCGAGTGTAGATATCAAAAGATTTATTTAAAGAGTCCTTTAGGAGTTAGAATAACCTATAAGGGATCTCATCCCCGAAAAGGTGTGTCTTTGATTTCCACAATGAAGTTGGTGAGTATGGTAAGAAAGGGTCACCAAGCATACTTGTGTATTGTGACTTCTTCAACTACCTCTTTGCCAAATATTGACGATGTGCCTATAGTTCGTGAATTTGTTTGTGACACCCTCAAATTTGCGGAAAGAAAAAAATATTTAACTAAATAAAAGATGAGAATACATAACAAAGGTGTCATAAATAAAAATGTTCATAACAAAAAGGAAATAATATTATACAAAAGAAATATCCAAAACGGGAGACATATCTCCCGTATAAATACGGAAATAAAAGAGTGTATAATAATATACAATCCTAAGAACCGAATATAGGTCCAAGGTAAATACTTCGCTCGCTAGCTCGTCGATGTACCCAAGTATGCATCACGAACCTGCCAACCGCATTAAATATAAACACGGAAGCCACAGTCAGTGGGGAGTAACTCCGAGTTCTCCCAGCCACGAAATGTCGAGTTTAATGAAACATGAATAACATAAAAGCAATGTATATAGGAAATACAAAACTTTAACATATAAGATATGCTTTTCATGTTATGAACCAAATAACTAACCATAGAACTAGCATTGAAAGCTCATGTGAATCCGATATTAAACATAAACGAGGTGGGAAGCTGGGTATGCTGGCTCAGCGGTTACCAAGTAACATGGCCCTGATACACTCAAACCCTAATCAACTCGTAATCATGTGCATCAGTTAAC
Organism: Heliosperma pusillum; assembly: GCA_022085475.1. NCBI lineage: Eukaryota > Viridiplantae > Streptophyta > Magnoliopsida > Caryophyllales > Caryophyllaceae > Heliosperma > Heliosperma pusillum. The sequence continues at coordinate 5,237 of JAIUZE010024315.1, read as the reverse complement.
AACCGTTAATCCAAACTCTATCAATCCTAGCCGGCTTGCATCTCACCTTCTAGAACTCATAGAATCATACAAACATGAAAGACAAATACTTCTACAAACAGGCATACGTTCTTAGTCCAGTCAATAGTCGACTTCTGTAACTCGAGGCTATACCACAAGGTAGGAAAACATCCTAGTCCTAGACTGATCAGACCTAGCGACAACAGCTATTCCATTCCCCGTCCCATGACATAACCGTCTATGAGAAACTCTACTAGGCGACCCCCTAAGCAGAGATGGCTAGTACTTAAGCTGACTCCAGTCCCAAAACGGATCAGGCAGCCATGCCCCGACTTGGATATAAACCCCCCAAGCCGAGACACAAAAGCTATCAAGCTGTGAACTATATACTCGTTAAAGATAGTACGGGCCTATCAATGTCATGGTCCAAGCTACTCATTTAGAATTAGAATGGTCAAGACGCCATATATCCATAAGTCTCTATGGGTACTTAGTCAACACGACACCAACCATATAAACAAACAGTCACGGGAATACATCCTATCATGTGACTAATTGCATATAAATAATAATCAAATATCATATCGCCTCATATCTACTAAGGCTAATTCATTAATTAAATACAACCATACTTGAAGACAAATCCCCGACCCGAGTCCCGCGACGGGTCATCAGTCAAATCGGGGCTGACTAGATCTTAGTTTGACCAAACCCGTTGGATCAAACCTGCTAGAAACAGAGTCTTTATCACATAGACATAAAATCAACATATTCATTACATGTTATTTTAATAAAGCTTCTAACATGTGAATTATTAAATCTTACGTAAAACCCCGCTTGACTTAAAGGATATTAAATTAAACTACGGTCTCGTCTTATAATTTCTAACATGTGAGAAATAAAAATGAAAAACCTTTTTAAATTAAATATTTTACTTATTAATATTTCCCACTTGCTAAATATTACAAAACACGATAAAAATGACGATAACTCAAAAACCGACACGAGTCCCAAGGTGGGACCCCCGGGCTGAATTGGGCCGGACCCACATGGGCCTGTTTTGGGCCCCACGGCCTGTTTTGATAAAAATGGCAGATTTTACACTTTTTATTTAAAACCGTTTTTCTAATATTTCCCGCATGCTTTAACATATTCAAAACCCGTCAAAACAACAACCAATCACTCAAACATCGACACAACCCAAAGACCAAAACCCGGACCCACCTTGACCAACCCAGACCGGGTCTGAACCGGCCTGGACCGGTCTGGTTTGGACCCGGTTCAGCCCCTTCCCCACGGTTCACTAACAAACACCACCAAAATCATTTCCAACTTGTTTTAATCATCAAACAACCATTTTAACATCCATCCTTACAAAAATCATTATTATTAAAAATCATCAAAATTTGTCAAGAACAATAAAACAACATAAAAATCATAACTTAGTAAAAATCATTAAAATTCTTAAAGAACACTAAACTTGTTAAAATTTCATAAACAACATAAAAAAACATAACTTAGTAAAAATCATTAAAATTCTTCAAGAACACTAAATCATCATAAAATTTCCTACAACTTAAAAATCATCAAGAACACTAAATCATCATAAAAATTTCCTACAACTTAAAAATCATCAAGAATCATAAAACATCATAAAATTCATACAATCATAAAATCATCAAGAATCATCAAACATCACAAAAATTCCATACCACATAAAAATCATAAAACAACATAATAATTACTACTTAACATATTACTAACTAAAAATCCATAAATCATAAAAACATGAACCAAAAATAAAGATGAACCAAAATCCAAATAAATAAACCTAAAGGCTATATTACTAACTCAAATCCTAAATAACCATAACATGAACATAAACTAAAACCTATGTGACATTAATTCGTCGAGTAAATCGGAATCGTTACCTTAGCTAGCCAAAAATCACTTAGCACAAAATAATAAGAAGTAATAATTAAGAAAACCCTTCTACTAGTCTTCACCCAAAATATAAGAGTCCCCAAATTCGTCTTCAAACTCTTCCCCTATAAGAAATAACAAGAAAACAATTATTAGAACTTAAACTAAATTTCTCATAATTAAAGTGTTGACAACGATCTTGACGGAATTGAATTTAAAACGTACTAGAAGATGGAGAGCGAAGAGGAGATCCTAGAAATATAAATTAGGAAGGATTTAATTAAGAAATGAAGGATGTATGGAGGTTTTGCTCAAGAACGATGAAGAACAATTGATGAACGATGAAGAACACGAAGAACGATTAAAGAAAGTGATATTTTGATCTTTATTTGATTTGTTGAAAAGTGAAAAGGTGTTTGTGAGTAAAGTGGAGTGGAGTTGGACGTGAGTTTATAGCCAAATAAAGGTGTTGAGTTTTAAAATTGTTGTTCAGTAATTGACTCGCGTTTAATAATTATTCTACGGTAAACGATTAAATATAATTAACGATAAAGTTAATTACACAAATATCTAGATATTATGATTATTGTATCAAAAGAAATGAAAATATCAAGTCCTATTAGAGGACTTTTGAGCCGTGTGGTATGGTGAAGAATCGGTCTGATTTCGAGCGTTTTGCGTAATTTTCGTTAATTGATTGATAAAGCAAATAGTGATCTAGATATTATGATTTTGTAATCAAAAGTAATACAAATATCAAGGGCTATTAGAGAGGAAAATGAGCCGTGTGGTCTTGTGCTTGCCGGGTCTGTTTTTGCTCGATTTGCGTAATCTCCGTTGACGGATCGATAAAGTAGAAAAATATCAAGATATTATTATTAGTTTATTCAAAACAAATAAAATATCTAGTTGTGAGTGGAAAGCGATGACACGCGCGTGTGACTCATGCCAAAGTCGAGTTTCGATTTCGTTTCGCGCTTTACGATGAGTCGGGAATAGTTAAATGACGTTCGTTTAAAACCGTAAACGTTATTCTTTAAATTCCGAATAAATTCAAAATAATTATATTAAATTATGATAAATCTTAATAAATCTAAATAAAAATAAATCAAAAATATTATTTTTTTAAATAAAATTTCGGTCCTCAAACTTATGAGGCGAGTCGGGCAAAAGTCAACGGAAGTCAAAGTTGACTGAAAAGTCGAGAAAAGTCGAAGATGACTTAAAAGTCAAGAAAAGTTTAGGACGACTTAAAAGTCAAGAAAAGTCAATGACGACTTTTAAAAAGTCAAGAAAAGTCAAAGACGATTAAAAGTCAAGAAAAGTCAAAGATGACTAAAAACGGTCTTTTCATGAAATCTCTCAAAAATTCCAAATACGAAAGCGGAATTTCAAAATAAGACTCCGAACAAAAATTCCTATTTTAAAAACTTAAGTTCTACTGAAAAGTGTTAGTAAATATTTTTACTAGAAAAATCGGGTACTTTTCGGGTTGTTACAATCACCACTCCTTTTAAAAAGTTTCGTCCTCGAAACTTAGGAGAAAGAACGTAACATATATGTAGGTCTATTTCAAAACTGTTAAAAATATACTTGTAATATAAATATAGGGTCTTATCAATGGAACGGAAAGTTCTCGTCAGCTGTTAAGAACATCAACGTCCCAAGTCAAAGACTTTAAAAGATACATTTTCGCATCAATAAATGAGAAAACTAGTTATCGAACGTCTCCAATAACAAGTCTCAACATTCCTTGACGGTAAAATAATTGAAATCATCAAAAATCTCCAAAAGCGATTAGTTCAAAAATTCTATAGCAAAAGTAATAACACTACTATCTATACTTAAATTTTCTAACTAAAGCTTCTAATAACCTATCTATACGAGATGATAATTGATAGAAGGAACGAAATATTCGAAAGAATAAATAGAATAGAAAGAAGAAAGAAAGAAGGAAAGAATAAAGAAAAACGAAGGATGAACCCCAATACTATCTTCCCTCTATGAAAATTCTAATGTCGATAGTAACTCGACAATACTAACTGTACAAGTAAACTAGTCCTCAAGGGAGTGCAATATATCCTCAACATTTCAATCATCGGATTCCCACCAAAATATTTCATAAGCATACCACATCGAGTAGCAATTCCCAATTATTTCAAATTCAATTAAACTCTTCTAAAATCCATCGAAACTATTATTGAAATCACCATCAAAATATTTATAATTAAGGGAACAAGACCGCTAACCACCACAAAGTAAAGAACTTACGATGAAATCCTTTAATCCAACTTATTCCCAAAAATTTATTATCCAAATTATTTACAATAAACCTTCTCATCCTCAAAAGTTAAATCTCGAAACCTCAAAGAGATTTAGTCACACAAAACTCGATTCACTTCACGTTTGCCAAACATAGGGCAATGTGACCGTAATTAATTTATTTATCTCTTTCAAACTCTCAATACATCGGTTTTCGCTTATGTCGATATTCCTCAAGTTGTGTCATCAAATCCTAATTCCACAAAGTATTTATTCCTGTTAGGGTCCAACATTTAACGACAACAAATTCCCAAGTAACATTAAAATCACTCTACTTTCTAACCACAACTAAAACTATTATTAAGATTATTTCGATCCTCTAAACGATATTGCAACATTAAGCTTTCATAGTCTAAAACCACTAGGAGAGTTTCTTCCTAAGTTTATCCTTCAATCCTTGCAATCATCCAAACACAGAACTAGCTTAATAGGATGGTTAGGCATCATATTCGAAACTTCTTCTTTACTCTAAAATAGACATATCATAAGCATGGTCTTCAAACCAATACTAACTTCTAATTCCAAAAGACTAAATTACCAATGAGTTAAGAAGTAATAGCCAACTCATTCGACTTTACACCTTCGAATATCATGAACTATTTACACACAAGTCATGACAAGCTTCAAGCATTAACATCATTAGACATACCTTACCACACTTTCCTCAAGGATACCCACTCTCACCACCATAGGGTGAAATTAGATCTATACTATTTCCTCGAATCACAAGCTCATTCTAACTAACACTCATATTCCACAAAATTCAAAGTTCTTCCGACTAAGTATAATATACCTCAAACAAATGGGTATGACATCCACAAAATGTTACCAGAGGGAGGTAAGGATACCAATGGTAAGATGGAGGAACTATCAAGAGAAATTTTCAAGATGCAAAAAGGTTGGAAGAGAAAGAAGCACCTAGATAGAAAGAAGAGGGCATAATATTATAAGGACGAGAGAATTCGCAGATGAAGAAAGAATTCACTTCAATT